>CM056053.1:40538317-40728317 GCA_029574335.1 Rana kukunoris | reverse complement strand
GAAAAAGGCTGTTTATGATGCATCTCACACACTTGTAGACCGAGATTTACAGTGAAACATCTTAAGTCGTTGACACCATGTTGCTAGTATTGATATATAATGAGGCGGGAGTCTGCCTGCTCACAGCACTGTCATACTGACACTTGAAAAGATTCTAAGAATGCGCGGCTCGGCTACCTTCACCACGCAGGCTTGTCACTTTGATACTGCGTTTGTGAGCGGTATTGTAAATCCTGATCTTATGTCATTTCCCAGGTACCTGGTGCATTGATGTATAGAATACCTCTCCCCTGGACAGAAGAAAAAGAGATGCGCCAATCTAAGTGCAGTAAGCAAGGGATTTATTAAAGGAATAAAATGACACAGACGGTCAAATGGCTACTCACAAACATGAGTGGCAACAAAGGCAAACAGAAGGTGATGCAGGCCCTGTGTCACTGTAGGTCATCAGCGATTCCTAAGTCCCAGTCCGCATTCCTAAGTCAACAGAAGCGCTGAATGTGATGAAACTCCAGTGTCTCTGGATCCTTGAGAAGCCAAAGGGGAGCAGGGAGCCAGATGAGCCGCTCAGAGCGGCGTGCGTTCCAGCGTGGAGCGCAGCATGCCGTCGTCACACCGGAAGTGACGTGGGGAGCCGGCAGTGTCCCATAGTGGATCTGAGGAAGCAGCGGAGCTGTGAAACACGTCATCCCATTGGCTGGCCCGGCTCCCCACGTCACTTCCGGTGCGACGTCGGCACGCTGCGCTCCACACTGGAACGCACGCCGCTCTGAGCGGCTCATCTGGCTCCCTGCTCTCCTGTGGCTTCTCGAGGATCCTGAGACATTGGAGTTTCATCACATCCAGCGCTTCTGTTGACTTAGGAATGCAGACTGGGACTTGGGAATCGCCGATGACCTACAGTGACACCGGGCCTGCATCACCTTCTATTTGCCTTTGTTACCACTCATGTTTGTGAGTAGCCATTTGACCGTCTGTGTCATTTTATTCCTTTAATAAATCCCTTGCTTACTGCACTTAGATTGGCGCATCTCTTTTTCTTCTACAATATTTTCCAGAGCCTGCTTCTGCTTCAGGGTTGCTGCCACTAGTATTTCTCATATTTACATATACACCAGAACTATCCATTGGATTGCTATTGGACATTTGATCATACCTTTAATGCCTTTTTTGTATGGACCATAAGATGATATTTCATTTTTGGATGCTCTACTAATCGTGCGCCATCTACCACTACTTTTATACAGCAGCTACAAATACCTGTCCATCGCGCCCGCGATGTCGGCAGCCAAAACCAAGCAATCGCTCATCTCTCGGCTGCCCCCGCCCCCATCCTCGGTGAGGGAATCAGGAAGTGAAGCATTGCGGCGTCACTGCCCGGTTCCCTACTGCGCATGCACGAGTAGCGCGGCGTGCCTTTACTGGTCCCCACTCTCTTCTGGGTCCAGTGTGTTTCCCAGGAGTCAGCCGGGGGGGGGGGACGGGGGGGAAGTGGCGTGACTCCCACGGGAGTCTATGCCCGAAAGTGGGTGCAAATACCAGGAATCTGCACCCCACTCCCCCCTGAAAAGTGCCAATAGGTTCCAAAAAGTGGAAGTTACATTTTTGGAGCTTTAATTTTAAGAGGGAGGTTTCAGGGAAAAAAACATTACAGTACATTTTAAATGAAGAATTTCGAAGCAAAATAAGGGTCAGTGTCCACCAATGCAGCCTTATCAGTGGCCATCTGCAGCCTCGCTATTGCACATCTGCAACCTCGCCAATTGCCCATCATTGAAGCCTTGCCCATCATTGCAGTCTGACCAGTGCCCATCTGCAGCCTTGCCCATCATTGCAGCTTGACCAGTGCCCATCTACAGCCTTGCCCATCATTGCAGCCTGATCAGTGCCCATCAGCAGCCTTGCCAATCATTGCAGTCTAATCAGTGAACATCTGTAGCCTTGCCTATCATTGCAGCCTGATCAGTGGCCATCTGCAACTTTGTCCATCATTGCAGCCTAAAAAGTGCCCATCGGCAGCCTTGCCCATCACTGCAGCCTGATCAGTGCCCATCTGCAGCCTTGCGCATCATTGCAGCCTAATCAGTGCCCATCTGCAGCTTTGTTATTGTCGAAATAGACAGAGCTGCGATCTCCTGTGTACGTGGCTGGGCTCGCAGTCACGCCCAGTCCCGCCTCCTATGATGGACATAGCACCGGTCCAATGGCGGGACGTCAATGCTAAGAGGCGGGACTCGGCGTTACTGCGAGCTGAGCCGCGGATACAGGAGATTCGGCTCTGTCCATTTCGGAGGCATTTGTTCCATTCTTCCCCTCCAAAGGCAGCCCTATATCGGCGTATAACATGCACACACAATTTTTCCCTTAATTAAAGGGTGGGAAGTGCGCGTTATATGCCAATAAATGCGGTATATATTGTTTAGGATTTGAATGTTGAAGTACTCCCTCTAGAGCAGCCATTCTCAACCAGGGTTCCATAGAACATTAGGGTTCCTCCAGAGGTTGCTAGGGGTTCTTTGAGCTGTGCCTGCTTAGTTCCATGGCCAATATCACATGACATGACACTAGTGATCTTTGTAAGGGGGATCTATTTGTAAGGGGGATATTTAGACCACTACTGTAACAGTAACATTCTTTCTACTGGCCAGTGATGTAAAAGGTATTTTTCCCATTGACCCCCAATGAATTAGTGTTTGCATGGGTTCCCCAGGAGCTAAAATGATTTCAAGGGTTCCTCAGGAGTAAAAAGGTTGGGAAGGGCTGCTCTAGTGTTCATATGTCTGATTAGCATCCCTGCATGATGACTGCTGAGAACATATAATTTAGACCTTATACTGTACATATGGGCCCCAACTTGTATAAGAACAGCGTGTACAGCATAGGCGTGCACACCCTAATCACCCCATGTGCCACACATTCCGCCTAATTTTCAAAAATGATAAAAAAATAAAATTAAACAAATAAAATTGTAAAAAAAGAATACAAAATAACATAATAACAATAAAACCTACTGACACCATCCACTACCCTACTGACACCGATTTCTACCCTAATGACACTATCCACTGCTCTAATGACACCGTTGGTATATATACACATACACACAAACATGTGTTTGAGCTTTGGGGTGTACACCCTAATGCGCAAACCTATGGTGTACAGCAAGCCTATACAATGTATTTGCAAAACGTTCAGCCTGCATTAAGTAGCTTTGGCAAAGCCTTTACCCCCTTATGGATCTCCCACATGTATGTAAGTCACTACTTTGACATTAAATACCGGGGTTATGGCAACAGCTAACTGCCACAACCCTGGTATTTTTTCTACACAGTGGGCAATCCTCTTTAACATAAAAGTGGTCCCAGCGGCGGATTCACCATGGGATCACTTTTATGGGCAGCGGGAAAGGTGCCCCCTTATGCTGTTTTCACCATTTACCAGAGAGATCAGCAATGGCGGAAACTTTTCAATCTGATGTACTGGTGGGCAGGAAGTCAAGTGAGGGCAAGATGGCCCCCCAGTCGACTCTATGTCCTTGGAGCGACGTCAAACATCACTTCCGCCCTCCGGCCTTAAAGGGCCCATTTAAAATAAAAATGTATTTCTTTTAAATGTAAATGTGAGATCTGAGGTCTTTTTGACCGCAGATCTTACATTAAGAGGCACTGTCCTGCTTATTCCTATTATAAGGGATATTCACATTCCTTGTAATAGGAATAAAAGTGATAAAACAAGGGACAGTGTAAAAAAAAATAAGTAAAAAAAATGGAGTTACACTTACCGGTAACGTCCTTTCCAGTAGTCTTTCAGGACAGCCACAATAGAGAGATAGGCTCCTCCTCTTCCTCAGGAAACACTGCACAGCCTTTAAGAACTCTCCTCCCCCTGCCAGACCTCAGTTTTTATACGAGCACCTCCGGTCAGCTGGGGAGACACAAGAACATGTTAGTAATCCATAGTTAGGCATCAATATCATACTATGTTCCTGGATCAAACAAACCTTTCATAGCTTCGGGTGGGTAACCAGGGCTGTCCTGAAAGACTACTGGAAAGGACGTTACCGGGAAGTGTAACTCCATTTTTCCCTTCTCGTCTTTCAGGACAGCCACAATAGAGAGGATAATCGAGTACTCACCAACTAGGGCGGGACTATGGCTTGTAGGACCTTTCGCCCAAAGGCCTGGTCGCTTGCCGACACCAAGTCTACTCTATAATGCTTGACGAAGGTGGTGTAGCTGGACCAAGTTGCTGCCTTGCATATTTGTTCTGGCGTGGCTCCAGCCGTTTCAGCCTGAGAAGCAGCCACTGCTCGTGTAGAGTGTGCCTTAATTCCCGTAGGGACCTCCTTACCAGACAAGGTATATGCCTGTTCAATAGCTAGTCTAAGCCATCTAGCGATTGTGCACCGGGATGCTTTCTGTCCTTTCCTAACACCAGAAAATAAAACAAAAAGAGAATCTGACCTCCTAAAATCTTTGGTCAGCTCCAAGTAGTGCAGGATGCATCTCCTAACATCCAACTTACTAAACCTAACTTCCCTTTCACCTGAGGGATTAGGGCAAAAAGAGGGTAGGACTACCTCCTGACTCCTATGGAATCTGGAAGTTACTTTAGGTAAAAAGGCCGGATCGGTCTTGAAAACAACTCGATCCGGAAAAACAATACAAAAGGGGGGTCTAACTGACAAGGCCTCTATCTCGCTGACCCTCCTAGCAGTGGTCACTGCAACCAAAAAGACTGTCTTCAAAGTCTATTCTCTCAACAAACATCCATCTAAGGGTTCAAAGGGAGACCCTGTTAGGGCCTGTAGAACTAAAGATAAATCCCACCTGGGGAAGGGGGCCCCTGGGACGGCCTCTGTCTAGATAACGCCCTGAAGAACCTGATTACCCAGGGGTTGTTGGCCAGTGGTCTTTCTAGATATACACTAAGGGCGGAAACCTGACTCTTAAGGGTACTGACTGAAAGACCCTTATCCGCCCCACACTGTAGGAACTCTAACACTGAGGAGGGGTTCTGCACTGAACAGGAAAATTCTAGGCACCCCTCATTAAAGCGAAGCCAGACTTTCCTATAAATAGAGCGGGTTTCCTTCTTCCTGCTACTAAGAAGGGTGGCAGTTAACCTTTCAGAAAACCCTTTAGACCTTAGCAAGGTCTCTTCAGTAACCACGCCGCTAGGTTTCACCTGTGTGGGTGTGGGCAAAGGACTGGACCCTGTGAGAGAAGATCCCTTGTGGATGGGAGGAAGAAGGGAGGTTTCATGGTCAGTTGTCTGAGGACCGAGAACCAAGCCCTTTTGGGCCAGTGAGGTGCCACTAGAATCAGAGAGGTGTTCTCCAGTTGGAACTTTCTTAGAACTGCTGGTAACAGTACTGGTGGTGGGAAGGCATAACAAATCCCGAACCTCCAGCTCTGGGACAGGGCATCCACCCCCCTCGTTCCTTCTCCCTTGTTCCGGGAGAAAAAACAAGGGGTTTTCGCGTTTTCTTTTGACGCGAACAGGTCTATCTCCGGAGATCCCTACCTCCTGACTAGGAGATTGAAGACCTCCTGACTGAGAGCCCACTCGCTCTCTGATAATGACAGGGTGTTTGCCTCGGCCCAGCGAAGAATCCCTGATGTAATGGCCGACAGGACTACACTTCTCGTACCGCCCTGTTTGTTCAGATAGGCCACAGCCGACGCATTGTCCGACCGCACCTGGACGTGGTGACCCTGAAGCTCTTCCTGGAAGAATCTGCTTGCTTTCCAGCTAAGGTGGTGCTGAATGTCCTGATCACCTTAGTTGGATCTCATTGCAATCTGCACCTAAATATTCTGGTCCAGCTGAGGCAATTTACCCAAATTATCCAGGGTATAAAGCCCTGCCTCACTATGAGGGAGGTGTCAGTTCATTTTGTTATTGATCTCCCTGTCTGAGCTAAAGCTACCTGCATATATCTTCAGCTCCTTGACTGACCCCGGCTTTTGACCTTCTGCTTTGAACCTCGGATTGCTGCTATCTCCTGTCCTTTGACCCCGGCCTGTACCTTTGGACTTCCTCTACCGTCTCCAGCCCTTGACCCACAGCTTGTGCCCCGGACTAATCTTTGGTTCCTGTTTTGTTGGACACCTGCTGTCACCTTGATAGCTGCTGATCCTTGCTATACACAAATAGCTTGCATCTGCTTGGGACTTCCAGATATCTCCTACATCATCTGTAACTACTACACTCAGCAGAACCGCAAGTACCATATACTACCTGCTTTACCTGTAGTCTGTGTTTGTAGATTGGCATTATTACCTTGTCTGTATCTGAGATACTACCCTGTTTCCCCCTCAGTTAGTTGCTTATGAGGGGATAAGCATCTACAGTCTTTCAGTTGGTTATTCATTAGAGGTTGTAAGGGAATTAACTCCAAACTCTCTGTTTACTCTGAGAGAGAACTGGTGGTTGTACCTGAGAGACCTCTATAGTTTAAAACCAATTGTTTTACTGTAATTGCATAGCAGGGATGTTACAGGTTGGGACCTGCACTAGGGTATCTAGACGCTCCAGATCGTGATCCCAGATTTTCAGGAGAAAAGCCTGTAGGGGCCGAAAGTGAAGGCCTGCCCACTGGACAGCCGGAAGGGTGGACGTAAGCAGGCCCAGGGTCGACAACAGGGACCTGATCGACGACTGCCCTGTAGGGTGGCCACCGCTCTGTCTAGTTTCAGGGCCTTCTCCCTGGGGAGAAAGACCCTTAGGAGGGTGGAGTCCAAAAGGTACCCTAAATAAGAGATTTGTTGAGACGGTGACAGGCTGGATTTTTCTAAGTTTAACAGCCACCCTAGACCCGATAGGGTTCTCTTGGTTAATTCCAGATCTCTGGATAGTTGTTATGGAGATACCCTGCAAAAAGGAGCAGGTCGTCCAGGTAGGCTATGATGCCTACTCCCTGAAGACGCAGAAATGCTATGGGTTCTGCCAGGACCTTGGTGAACACGCGGGGTGAGGAGGATAGACCAAATGGCAAAGCCTGGAACTGAAGATGCATCACCTCCCCTCCTAGGTCTATCGCTAGGCGTAGATACCTCTGAGACCCCTCTGCGATGGGTACGTGCAGGTACGCGTCCCTGAGGTCCAGGGAGACCATAAAGCAATTCTGTGGAAGGAGGGCCCTGACTGTAAAGATTGACTTCATACGGAACTTTTTGTATGCGATGGACCTGTTTAGGGGTTTCAAGTTTAGGATTAACCTGTACTTTCCTGAGGGTTTCCTCAACACAAAAATGTGTGAGTAAAACCCCTTCCCTTCCTCTGTCGCTGGAACCCTGAGGACCACGTCCTGGTTCTTTAGCTCCTTTGGGGACGAAACCCCTTCCCCTTTACGTCTCAGGGGAAAAGATTTCTTTTTGTCAGCCGTACGATCCAAGACTGACTCAAGACCTGGGCCAAATAGGAGATCCCCTGTAAGAGGTATCCCGCACAGCTTGGACTTGGAGGCTATATCCCCTGGCCAAGTTTTGAGCCAGAGGGCTCTCCTGGCAGAGTTAGCCAGAGCTGCCGACCTGGCTGACATGCGGACCGATTCGGCCGAAACAATCTGCAATGTAAGCGATGCCTCGCAACATTGTAGGGAAGGAGGACAAAATGGTCTCCTTATCTGTCCCAGCCTCAATATGCTTCTGAATTTTAGAGAGCCAATGTTCTAAATTACGGGCCACCACAGTAACAGCTAATTCTGGTTTGAGGTTTCCCATAACCGAGTCCCATGTTTTTTTTTTTTTCAAAGGGGAATTCATTCTCTTGTCCATTGCATCCGGAAGAGTTCCCATATCCTCGAATGCCAAGTCAGTATTTCTAGATACTTGGGAGAATACCGCATCCAATTTAGGCACTTTGTTCCAAATAGATGCAGGATCCTCAGAAAATGGGAACCTCCTTTTAAGGGACTGGGAAAAAAAGGGCTTTCTTTCAGGGTCCTGCCACTCATTGATAGTATCAGTTAGAAGTTCATGCACAGGGAATATCCTTCTCTTCTGTTCCCCCAGACCCTTGTACATTTGGTCATGGAGGCTGAGAGGTTTACTTTCGGCCTGGATGCCCAGAGTCGTGTAAATGGCCCCTAACAAGTCCTCGACTTCGTCCAGGGACAATTTATATCTTGAGGGCTTCCTGGACTCCCCGTCCTGGTCCTCATCCTCCGACTCAGCTTGAGAACCCGAGGCAACACTCTCCCTGAGGGAGTGGTCCGCCTGGGAAGGGCCTGCAAGATCAACTGTCGTTGCTGTAGGTTCAGGTGTGACAGGAGCAAGACCCTGTTCAACTGATTGGGTTGTAACCTGTGTGGGGACAGTGGGAGGTTGCAGCCTTTCAAATAAAGATTTGAAGAAAGCAAATGTGGAGGAAAGCTCCTTAACAGAGGCTGCTAAGCTACCTTCCTGCTCTTCATCCCTTTCCCTGACCAAGGAGTGAATGCATTCCCTACACAACACCTTGGACCAAGACTCAGGCAGAGTGTCCCTACAGGAGGCACATTTCTTTTTTAAACTGTGAGTCTTCCCTGTCTTTTCCAGGCTTTTCTGAAAGACATAGGAACAAAGGGGCCCACACATTAAAACAGCAAGAAAAAAAAACTTTTTTTTTTTTTTTTTAACTAAACAAAAAAACATATGGGTTACAACCCTGGGGAAAACCTAAAAACAGACCCTCCTGCTAGGTTCCCCTATCCCCCCCCCCAACCACCAAGGAGGAATAGTGGGGGAAAAGGACAAGACCTAAGATTTAGGGACCCTTCCCCAGGGAACCCTTACCTTAGGCTGGCTGGAGGAAGCGTCCTTGGTCGTGCCCCGTTCCGGAGAAGTCGCCGACATCCTGAGGTGGCTGCGCTGTGTCAGACTCCTCCAGCAAACATGCTGGGCCTCTATCAGCGCCGCGACCCGGAACCGGAAGTCGCGGGTCAAAGGGGAGGCTTCCGACGCGCCGTCGAATGACGTCACCCGCCACTCGGCCCGCGAAATTGAGAAAAATAAAAAATAAATATGCGGCCTGTAGAGAACAGGGCGTCCTGGAGGCCTCCCCCGCCATGGTCCTGTGGACACGATAGGAGTCCCCCCTCAAGCCAACAGCCGCGCTCGACCTGGATTGGGGTGCGTCTGGCGGTGAGTACCTGCCCAAAAAATAATTTTCTTAAGGAGGCCCCTGCTCCCCTAGAAGATAAAAAAAAAAGCCACAGTCCCCTGACTGCACCGGCCTGGGTTCCTCTGCAGTGTCTCCCCACCGGAGGAAACACTAAGAACTGAGGTCTGGCAGGGGGAGGAGAGTTCTTAAAGGCTGTGCAGTGTTTCCTGAGGAAAAGGAGGAGCCTATCTCTCTATTGTGGCTGTCCTGAAAGACGAGAAGGGAAAAATATAATTTAAAGCACCCTGTCCCTCCGAACCCGTCTGCAGAAGCGAGCGCCCACATATGTAAACCCCCACGTGTGAGGTATTGCTGCAATCGTTGAAGCGAGAGCAATAATTCTAGCACTTGATCTCTTCTGTAACTCTAAACGGGTACCCTACAAAAAAAAATTCAAGAGTCCACTATGGAGATTTATAGGTACCGTAGTTTATTGCCATTCCAAGAGTAGGCGCAATTTTAAAGCATGACATGTTAGGTATCAATTTACTCGGCGTAACATCATCTTTCATATTATACAAAAAAATTGGGCTTACTTTACGGTTTTCTTATTTAATTCAAAAAAGTGTATTAAAAAAATAAATAAAATGTGTTTGTAAGACCACTGTGCAAATAGGGTGTGGCAAAGTATTGCAATGATCTCAATTTTATTCTCTGGGGCAGCCTTTCTCAACCTTTTTACTGCTGGGGAACCCTAAAAATAATTTTCAGGTCCCGGGTGACCCCTGATAAAACACATTCATTGGGGGTCAGTGGGAACAATGCCCCTTACTTTGGTGGTCAGTGAGAAGAATGCCCTTTTTTACAGTAGTGGTAAGAATGCCCCCCTTACAGAGAACTATGAAGATCATTGGTGTAATACCACCGGCTCCTCCAAGTGGAATTGGCTCAGAACTATGTAGGCACCATCAAACAGGAGGTAAATCGGCCACAGCTCAAGGAACCCCTAGCCACTTCTGGAGGAACCCTAGGGTTCCACGAAACCCTGGTTGAGAATGGCTGCTCTAGGGTCTCTGCTAAAAAAAAATATATAATGTTTGGTGTTTTTAAGTTTCTAGCAAAATATACTGATTTTAGGCTTGATCCTTAGGGCTCTTTCACACGTGCGTTCCGTTTTTCGGTCCGCTCCGTGTGTCTGTCAGCTCAGCGGGGGGGTCTCCGCTGAGCTGTCGGGCGGACAGGGCGGTCCCCGCACACTGTGCAGGGACCGCCCTGTCTCTCCTCCGCTATCCCCTATGGGGAATCGGATGGAAACAGACCGTCTGTCCGTTTGCATCCGATCCGTTTGGCCGGACGGAAGAAAAATAGGACATTCTTCCGTCCGAAAAAACGGATGTGGATCTGGCGGACGTTAGCGGATGCATCATCCGCTAACGGATCCGCTCCCATAGGGAAGCATTGAGGTCCGTTACCGGACGTCCAAAAAACGGACGAACGAAACGGACGTGTGAAAGAGCCCTAAAGTGGTTAAAGCGCCACTCAGGAACAAAAACAATTTTACCACTAAACTTTCTTCCCATCCACCTCTAACCCATAGTACTAAGCAATTTTTGCTCATTACCCTGTGAAGGCAGATATACTCGCCTAAGTACCACCTATAGGTCAGGGAAAACATTGACCCATTGCTGTGATGCCCCCTCTAAGATCACTAGTAAAGGAGGGTGAGAGTTGAGCACAATCCTGGAGTGGGGTTTTAAAGCATGGATTATCGAGAGTCCTGACCTCAACCTCATAGAACACCTTTGGGACGAATTAGGGCGGAGACTGCGAGCCAGGCCATCTTGTCCACATTAGTGCCTGACATCCCAAATGTGCTTCTGGAAGAATGGTCAAACATTCCCATAGACACACTCAGGGGTCAAGTCCTGGGGAAAAAAAGTGTGGGAACTCCCACCCAAGATCCACTCCCCCACCAAAAAAATAAAAAATGATACGCTCATATGCAAAATTACTAAACCGCATGTTTTTTTTTTTTTTTTTTTCGATCCATTGTACCTTAGTAATCCTTTATGTTACTGGCCACTTCCTGTATATGGATTCAAGCAAGTTCTTTCTAAATCCCATGATAACTCGTGGCAGACCTCCGCAATGTCTCCTGGGAACAGGGTCGGACTTACCATTGGGCTTGACTGGGCTCAAGCCCATGGGCCCCTGCCCAATAGGGGACCCCGGATGGCAACCCTCTAAAAAAAGGGGGGGGGGGTCTGGATGTCCCCAGGGCCCCGGACAGCAACACCCACTTTTTTATTTATTTTTTATTAAGAGGCACTCCCCCCCCCCCCACTCAACAACTGCAAAACCTCCCCCCAGGAGGAACCGGAGCAGTGTAGGGATGTCTGCTGAAGGGAAGAGAGCCGACACATTCCGTCGTGCACAGATGAGAGTCACCCCCCCCGCTTAACAACTTTAATGCGCACCCCCCCCCGCTCAACAACTTTAATGCCCCCCGCTAAACAACTTTAATGCGCCCCCCTGCTCAACAACTACGTCCCCCCCCCCGCTCAACAACTTTAATGCCCCCCCGCTAAACAACTTTAATGCGCCCCCCTGCTCAACAACTACGATCCCCCCTCGCTCGACATCTTCAATCCACCCCAATTCTCCTTCAACACTCAAGCCCAGGGGCCCCCACCAGCCTAAGTCCTGCCCTGCCTGGGAACAATGTCAAAAGCTCCCAGGAGACATTGCGGCATCGAGGAAGTGACAGAATACCCCGCACACTACCCAATGAATCCATATACAGGAAGCGGCCAGTAAAATAAAGGATTACTAAGGTTCGCCTGCCCCTGACAGTGACTTGAGCTGGGCATCGCCGCTTAGTGAAGGATTGGCTCGGGCGGCTCGGCTGCTCTAGTCCTGCAAAGGGAACTGAGTTCCTGCTGTGAAAAAAGTGCAGGAACTCTGTTCCCACGCGTTCCCGCAGGACTTGAGCCCTGGACACACTCCTAAACCTTGTGGACAGCCTTCCCAGAAGATTTGAAGCTGTTATATCTGCAAAAGGTGGGCCAACTCAATACAATACTGAACCCTACGGACTAAGACTGGGATGCCATTAAAGTTCATGTGTCCCAATACTTTTGGTAATGTAGTGTATGCCGTTATAGCACTCTCCACCCACGGCTAAAAATGTTTATAACAAAATGTGCATAGGCTCTAATTTTTCACAAATATGGCTCATAGAGAATGACAACGTATTAATAAAAAGCTGCAAAAACAACAACAACTTTGCAGCATCTATAAATTGCGATTACACTTCTCCCGAGCAAAGATATGGAATCCTGCAGTAATTATTCTAGAATGAAGGTTGCTAAAAATTCCCTCGCTATTCTTGTATTGCAACGTTCCATGTCAGCATTGTTCATTTTTCCTTCAATAATCGGGACAAAAAAAAAGGCAGACATTTAATTTCGAAGATCAATGGGAAAATATCGCCAAATGAAGGCAGAAATGGTCCTTTATGAGAACCCCAAATCAAGTATTTGTACGCAGTCTAATGCCCGGGAATGACTTCCATTGTTTTATTAGACAATCCACTAGATATAATAGATTGCAGGGACATAAAACAAAGAAAGCTCTGTGCACATCGGCAGAGCCAGCGGCTCACTGGACTTCACAGAGGGCGCACGTGCGCGAGTTCCTGAGCGTTCGCCAAATGCAAGACATCGAGACGCGCCCCCATACTGCCTCATGTTCAAATAGGACTGCAGTGGATGTGTTATATGTAATGATAACATGCAAAGTACCCAACACAATCTCAATTTACTATGTTGTAGCTATGATCAAGACATAGATGAACATTTAAAGCAGTATAAAACCCATAAGCAAACATTCATTGCAGCTTACCAATTTTTCGATATGGCATCTGCATTCGCGTCCTTTTCTCTATTTTCACATGGTGATCCAGCCAGCAAGTCTGTTTTTTCAGAAGACAAGCTCTCTTCCAGATGTATTAGTTTACAGGGATGGAACAAACCATTTACTGTACAGTGGTGCTTACAATGATCAGCTTTTAAATTTAAAACCTTTATCTCAAAAGGAAAAAAAGGATTTTTAATAAACAGCTTACCTGTAAAATCCTTTTCTTGAAGTACATCACGGGACACAGAGCGCATAGCCATTACACTTGGGTTATATGGGTACCTTCAGGTGTGGACACTGGTGTAATCAATTTCACAGGAAGTTTCCTCCCTATATAACCCCCTCCCACTGAGAGTGCTTCAGTTTTGTAGCAAGCAATTCTCCCGAGGTTACACAATGTTCCCCAAAAGATGGGTGGGAGCTCTGTGTCCCGTGATGTACTTCAAGAAAAGGATTTTACAGGTAAGCTGTTTATTAAAAATCCTTTTTTCTTTATCGTACATCACGGGACACAGAGCGCATAGCCATTACACTTGGGATGTCCTAAAGCAATGCTCTATGAAGGGAGGGAGACCGTAAGGCCAAGAATAGCCAAATAAAAAATTATCAGGAAGTAAAGTAACTCCACCAACAGAAAAAAGGGGGCGTGACCCGGACCAGAGGATTCTATACTGCTGCCCGTTGGACCGCCTGCCCAAATGCTGCGTCCGTACCCTTTGCAACGTCCAACTTATAACATTTAGTAAACGTATGTACGGAAGACCAGGTTGCCGCCTTGCAAACCTGTGCCATAGAGATCTGATGGTGTGCCAGGGGCAGAGGGGAGCTCTAATAGGGGGATTCACATGCAAGACCCCCTGCAAGAAGGTTTTCATAAGCGAATGGGTGGTCAAGGATCTTTGAAACCATATCGATAAAGCCGACACCTGCCCCTTTAGAGTACTAAGCGCCAACCCTTTGTCAACGCCAACCTGGAGGAATCGCAAGATCCTGTCAATAAAAAACTTTCGAGGATGCCATTTTTGAGACTCGCACCACTCCACATAGGTTCTCCAGACTCTGTAATAAATATTTCTGGAGACCGGTTTCCTAGCCTGAATCAACGTAGCTATGACCTGAGCTGAGAGGCCTCTGCCCTTAAGAATTAGGGATTCAGCCGCCAAGCCATCAAATTTAGCTGCTGTGAAGCAGGGTGGCAGATTGGGCCCTGAGACAGCAGATCTGGGCGCAGGGGGAGCGACCACGGTGCCCCGACTGACATCTTCACGATGAGTGCGTACCAAGCCCTCCTGGGCCAGGCTGGGGCCACCAGGATCACAGGCCTGCGCTCCACCCTGACCCTTCGTAGAAGGCGGGGAATCATCTGCAGTGGAGGGAACGCATACAGGAGAGAAAACTGGTGCCAAGGGCAAACCAACGCATCGGTCCCGTAGGCCGAGGGATCCCTGGCTCGGGATATGAATTTGTCCAACTTTTTGTTGGATCTCGTTGCCATAATGTCCACATCTGGGACTCCGAATCTTTGGCAAATCTCTTGGAATACCTGGGGGTGAAGAGACCACTCCCCCGGGAGCAACTGTTGACGACTCAAAAAATCTGCTTGAGAATTGTCTATCCCTGGGATGAACACTGCCGAGATGCAGGGTACATGGGCTTCGGCCAATGAGAAAATCAGGTTTACTTCCCTTTGGGCTGCTAGGCTCCTCGTGCCCCCCTGGTGGTTTATGTATGCCACCGCAGTGGCATTGTCGGACTGTATCCTTACTGGCAGACCCTGAAGGGGGAGAGTCCAGGCGATCAGGGCCAGTCGAGCAGCTCTGATCTCTAGGATATTGATGGGAAGCAGTTTTTCTGCCTCCGACCACTGCCCTTGCTGGGTGTCTGTCCTTCTAGAACTGCCCCCCAACCTGATAGGCTGGCATCCGTGGTTACTATCTTCCACGTGATGGGGCAAAAGGATTTCCCCTTTGACAAATTTTGAGGGACCAGCCACCAAAACAGGCTGCGCCGGACTCCTGGGGAGAGCACTAACGGACGATCTAACGTCTGAATGGACTTGTTCCAAGCAGAGAGAATGGCTGCCTGAAGATATCTGGTATGGATCTGGGCGTAGGGCACAGCCTCGAAGGCGGCCACCATCTTCCCCAGCAGTCGCATACATAGGCGAATAGTCGGCCTCTTCTTGCCTAAGATCACTTGAACTGCTTGAGTTATTGATCTGACCTTTGCTTGAGGTAAAAATATCCTCTGGCAGTCTGTATCTAGCCGAAGGCCTAGATATTCCAACTGCTTTGTGGGTTTCAATATCGATTTTTCTTGGTTCACAATCCACCCGAATTCCTTTAGATGCTGAACTGTGCGAACTACTGCATGATTGAGGCTGGAAGCTGAGCTGTCGATAACCAGAAGATCGTCCAGGTATGCCAGGACCAAAATGCCTTCTGTCCTTAGGACGGCTAGCACCGGGGCTAACACCTTTGTGAATACCCACGGAGCTGTTGCCAACCCGAAAGGGAGGGCTACGAACTGGTAATGACGGTGATCTATCATAAAACAAAGAAACTTGTGATGTGCCGGGTAGATCGGCACGTGCAGATACGCATCCTTTATGTCTATAGATGCTAGAAAGTCGTCTTGATGTAGGCTGGCTGCCACCGAACGTATGGACTCCATACGAAAGGTCTGAATCTTTAGAAAGCGATTTAGGCGTTTGAGGTCTAAGATAGGCCTGACGTCGCCATTGGGCTTTGGTATTATGAAAAGGTTGGAGTAGAATCCCAGACCCCATTCCTGGGTTGGTACTTCTACAATTACTCCTTGGAGCAAGAGACGATCCAATGCTTTTACAAGAGAGGCCCTCTTTAATGGGTCGCTTGGAAGACTTGACCCCTGAAAATGAGGAGGGGGGACTTCCCGAAACTCTAGCTTGTAGCCCGTGGCTACCACGGACAGTACCCAAGAGTCGGGAATTCTGGCCTTCCACACTTCAGAGAAAAACCGAAGCCTTCCCCCCACCCAAGAGAGTGGGGGCGCCCCTTCATGAATCTGACTTGATGACTGGTTTAACCGGCTTGCGAGACCATGGCCTCTTGCCTGCCGAGGCTTGTCCTTGTGGGCGGCTATTAAATGCTGAACGCCCGGGAGGCCGTCGATACTGACGGGAAGTTGAAGGGGCCGAGCCTGCGAAGGCCTGTCGCTTAAACGCGGGCCCACGCGATCTTTTCTCGACAGGCAAGAAAGAACTTTTACCACTTGATATGGTCTGGATATATTTATCTAGGTCTTCACCGAATAGTCTCCCACCATGAAAGGGAAATCCTGCTAAAAGCCTTTTGCAGGGTGCCTCTGCTGACCAGTTTTTCAGCCACAAAAGGCGACGCATATGAACCAACAGCAGAGAGATAAACGGGACGCCTGTTGAATGGAGTCCTTAATAGCATCTACTGCAAAGCAGAGAGCCCTTGGGAGGTCAGCCAATTCACGAGCTTGCTGAGCCGGTATGTCCCTTAATATCCGTTTAGTCTGATCCTTTAAAGCCTGACAAACGCCAATGGCTGCCACCGCTGGCTGAACCACGGCACCTACTGTGGTAAAAGAAGCCTTCAGTAGGGTCTCCAACTTTTTGTCGACTGGATCTTTAAACATCTGGACATTTTCAACCGGACAGGTCAGGGATTTATTCACGCAGGAAATGGCTGCGTCCACGGTAGGGAGTGCCCATTTCTTTGCAAATTCTTCTTCCATAGGATAGAGAATAGTGAACCTTTTAGGAGGGATAAAAATCCTATCAGGTCGAGCCCAATCCTGAAAAATCACGCTCTCCAGAAGGGGGTGAACCGGAAAAGACGCACCACTCAACGGTGCCTTCAAGGAACCTAAAGAGGATACCGCGGGGGCTAATTGTTCCGACACTGGAAGTTTAAAAGCAGTGCGAACCATATCTGTCAGAGACTGGATCCACAGGCTCTCTGCTTGAGAAGCTGAAAAAATTTCATCTATAGTGGAACCTTCAATGTCTGAACCGTCGGGACTCGGGTCCGCTTGATCCCCCTGTGGGTCCAATTCCTCCGAAGAGAGGACCTCTGCATCTGAAAACACCAATCTAGGTGACGGGGGGATCTAGCCCGTTTGCCACCTGGCAAAGAGCGGGCAATTAAAGCAGTTAACCTTTCCTCTAGCCCACCCAGGGTGGTCGCTAGCATTTCTTCCGTAACGTAAACGGGAATGGGTTGATTGGGGGCCGCCTCTGCCCCTAGCACCCTCAATGGCTCCTGCAACATGCTGTTCGGTGGTCTATCTGGTGAGGGTGGGACCGCTAGAGCCTGGCCCAAATCCTCTGACCCCGATGGAGACCCCTTTAGTTTTTTGGTACCTTTTGCAGCCTTAGCTGGTCCTGATCCCTTGGGAGCCATTGCACAACCTTGAGACACCCCTAAAGCCAACACCCAACTGTTGTAGCTAGAAGTGAACCATTAATAAGAACAGGCTATGGTAAAAAATTTCCAAATTTTCATACGCCTGAGAAGGCGGCAATACCGAGGAAAGTCCTGTGAGTATTGCCACACCAATGCCCGTTAGCTGGAGCCCAAGGTTGCACCGACTCAGATACTGCCAGATCTAAGGCTGAGTCCCTTTAAGAAAAAAAACTTTTTTTTTTTTTTTTCTGGTCAGTATGGAGCTAAGTCCAGACCTGAAGATCCACAAACCCCCACTGGGTGTCACTATTAGCCAGAAATAGCTCAGCTGCGCGCTCTGTGTCCTCAGCCTCCTCTGCTTTCAGGAGGGAATGACCAGCCAGGAAATTTTTTGCTGCTTTAATTGAGACCTGACGCTGCTGACGCTGTAAAAGGCGGCGCGCACGCGCCCCCCCCCCCACTCTGAAACCAACATGGAGGGAGCAGAAAGCAGAGGAGAAGCCTGGACCAGCGCTAGCAACCCAACAGACACCAGGCAAGACACTAATCTTATTGTAGTGCACACATAGAGGAAGCTGTCCCCATAGGCTTCCTAAGAAACAGGAGTTTTGTCAGCATTTTCCTTCCTATAGCACGTGGGGCTGCAGTATCATGCTAACAGGCAGATCTGGGGGGAGTAGCAAATACATATCTTTAAAAGCATACATTTACCTACATGTTATCTGGGTAAACATTAGTACATCCCATCCTGCCTCAAAAGACATAGTGGAGATAGTGGCTGATGCACAAGCATACCATTAGCCCGACCCAGAACCCCCAGGGGGATACCTACTGTCGAACCAAGTCCCGCAGGTTCCCTCTTACTGCTCCACGCCGCAGGGTATTGCAAAATGCAAGAGGCCCAACCTTCCCCCATCTCCGTGGGTATTGTCTTGGACCTTCAGGGACGGGGTCCTGTGTTAAGGAACCCACACACCTGGACCTATATAGCATCCTGGCATCAGTAGCGTTTAGTTCTTGGAAGAGACTAAGGCACTGGAGCCCAGAATCCAGCCCTCCAAGGAGAGGCATTATAGGCAAAACCCCACTCCAGCAGGGCCCGGGTACCGTACACCTTGGCTTTGAAGCACTTCGGACGGATCCGGCTAGCTATCCTGGGTCCCGAGACCTCCGAGGGACAGCTAGACGTGACCAACACCTAAGACACTGGCGAAAAAACTGAAGCACTCCAAGTGGGAGGGGGTTATATAGGGAGGAAACTTCCTGTGAAATTGATTACACGAGTGTCCATCACCTGAAGGTACCCATATAACCCAAGTGTAATGGCTATGCGCTCTGTGTCCCGTGATGTACGATAAAGAAAAGCGCCAGCGGGGTCCTGAAAAGTGGCGGTTTTGGGCCTCTTTGTGCAATTCCGTTGCACAGAGCAGGTAAGTATAGAGATGGTTTTTATTTTTTTTAGGTCAAAATAATATTTGTTTGACCTTAAAGCGGATGTAAAACCAATACATTTTTATTTTTTTGAGTATAAGATTTCCTATCATCTGTGCCCAGTCTTGCCACACAGAGTTAATCCAGCTCTGAGAAATCCTCTTTTATTGTTTAGTGAAATAAAGCAGACTTCCAGATAAAAACCTGTCTAAGCACTTGCTTACTGGGCACATAAACCCCCTTCGTGCCCAGGCGAAATTTTGGCTTCCGGCCCTGCGTCGCTTTAACCGACATTTGCGCGGTTGTGCGACGTGGCTCCCAAAAAAAATTGGCGTCCTTTTTTTCCCCATAAATAGAGCTTTCTTTTGGTGGTATTTGATCACCTCTGCAGTTTTTATTTTTTGCGCTATAAACAAAAATAGAGCGACAATTAAAAAAATATATATATTTTTTACTTGTTGCTATAATAACTATCCCAATTTAAAAAAAAATAGCAATAAGCGACTGGTTTGTGCAAAAGTTATAGTGCCTACAAAATAGGGGACAGAATTATGTTTTTTTTTTTAGGGCTGTGCAAATTAACTTTTAATTAATCGATTAATCTTTAATTTTTTTGATCGATCAAAATCTTTTTGATCGATTAAAATTCTTTTGATTGGTTCTCACCTCTTCGCCAGTTTCTGGGCCTTCAGGGAGTTCCGCCAGAGATCCGGTAACATCACGGACACCGGCGGGGCTTGTCGTGTCCATCTGAAGGGCTCCTTTGCTCTGCCTTCATATCTGCATGCCGGCGGGACATTACTATCTGCCACACGTAAGCAGGGGCGTCTCTAGGGGGGGCCAGAGGGGGCCCTGACCCCCCCAACATTATGCTGTGCCCCACCATGTGCCCCCCCCAAAAAAAAAAATTTTTTTTTTTTTTCTTCTCGGCCCTCCCCTGGAGTAACAGTCTCTCCTAAGAGGAAGAGCGTCCCCAGTCAGCTCTGCGGGGCATTCCTCCCCCTCCCTCTGCTCGCTGACACTGCATAATGCAAGCGTTCACAGAACCACACCCGCCGAATCTGCTCCTTCCTATGCATCCTCATTGGCACGGAGAAGAGCGAGTTGCAGAAAGGACTCCATGAGCACTATGGGGGAGGGGGGCCCAAGCCTTCATCTCCTTAGGACAGGAGAACCAGCCTGTAAATTCCGAGAGTGGTGACTGCAAGCTGAGCCGAGTGTCAGTCTATGACACTCTTTTACAGCCCAGCGAGTCCAGCCACCCCCCCCCCACTCTCCTCACATACGAGCAGGGAGGAATACAGCTCCTCCTCCTCCTTTCAGTCCCACCCACACTATCTCGGTGTGCTGAATCTGAAGAGAGGGGATGTGTGTTCATGAAATATGAAAATCAGCAGCATGTCTGTGAATGATGCCTGAGATTCTAGCCTGGACCGTGGGTAAGTGTGTGCACTGCAGTACACTGTAATCACTGAACTGCATTATCTCCATCCCTTCTCCCCCATCTGTCTCCCTCCCCTCTCCTGTTCTTTCAAGACATTCACAATTTACTTTCTGTAACGGTCACCACCATTTACGATAATCCATTCCATCGCCCCACGACAGCTTATCCGACAGTCTGACAGACATCAGACACGACCCATTTCATTTCCCAGAATAACCGAGACAACACAAGCTCTGGTACTGGTTCCAAAATGAATGAATGAATCCTTTAATGGTAACTTAGCTTTCTTATATACAGTACAAGCATGTTACAGTTAATCACAGGGACAAAGACACACTCCACCCACACATAACACAATGGGGGGCTTCATACACATTCTTTTAGATAATGACATTCCGATGAGTTAATTACTACTCATTACCCAGACGGTCTGGCTCCGCATTTAGAGGGGTTAATTACTACAGCTTGACAAGTCACATTCCACATCTGAAGAGAGGGGATGTGTGTTCATGAAATATGAAAATCAGCAGCATGTCTGTGAATGATGCCTGAGATTCTAGCCTGGACCGTGGGTAAGTGTGTGCACTGCAGTACACTGTAATCACTGAACTGCATTATCTCCATCCCTTCTCCCCCATCTGTCTCCCTCCCCTCTCCTGTTCTTTCAAGACATTCACAATTTACTTTCTGTAACGGTCACCACTATTTACGATAATCCATTCCATCGCCCCACGACAGCTTATCCGACAGTCTGACAGACATCAGACACGACCCATTTCATTTCCCAGAATAACCGAGACAACACAAGCTCTGGTACTGGTTCCAAAATGAATGAATGAATCCTTTAATGGTAACTTAGCTTTCTTATATACAGTACAAGCATGTTACAGTTAATCACAGGGACAAAGACACACACTCCACCCACACATAACACAATGGGGGGCTTCATACACATTCTTTTAGATAATGACATTCCGATGAGTTAATTACTACTCATTACCCAGACGGTCTGGCTCCGCATTTAGAGGGGTTAATTACTACAGCTTGACAAGTCACATTCCACATCTGAAGAGAGGGGATGTGTGTTCATGAAATATGAAAATCAGCAGCATGTCTGTGAATGATGCCTGAGATTCTAGCCTGGACCGTGGGTAAGTGTGTGCACTGCAGTACACTGTAATCACTGAACTGCATTATCTCCATCCCTTCTCCCCCATCTGTCTCCCTCCCCTCTCCTGTTCTTTCAAGACATTCACAATTTACTTTCTGTAACGGTCACCACCATTTACGATAATCCATTCCATCGCCCCACGACAGCTTATCCGACAGTCTGACAGACATCAGACATGACCCATTTCATTTCCCAGAATAACCGAGACAACACAAGCTCTGGTACTGGTTCCAAAATGAATGAATCCTTTAATGGTAACTTAGCTTTCTTATATACAGTACAAGCATGTTACAGTTAATCACAGGGACAAAGACACACTCCACCCACACATAACACAATGGGGGGCTTCATACACATTATTTTAGATAATGCCATTCCGATGAGTTAATTACTACTCATTACCCAGACGGTCTGGCTCTGCATTTAGAGGGGTTAATTACTACAGCTTGACAAGCCACATTCCACATCTTAACAGTGTCATTAGCATACACAAAAAACAGGTCTTAGGAGCAGACCTAATTGGCACAATGGACACAAAACAGTATTAGCATCACACAATGGAATGTCTAGGAGCAGACTCAATTAACACCTCAAAAGCATGTGTCCCCACATTGAATGAAAACACTCTATTGACCTGTCGGAGTCAGACTTTAACAACTTGTAATATTTAAAGATATCCTGCAAAACATGAATTATCAGTAATGTCCCATCCCATGTAATTTATCATTTCTCAGTCACCCTATGCCCAAAAGGGGCACAGGATGACCCTAGACCCAAGAGTCATTAGTGATGCTGGCACAAGAGTACCACCCATCCTTCAAAAGTCTCTGGGTGTCACGGGCCATTCTGTTACACTTTCACTTTCAGTTAGGCAGGTAAATATACAGTGCAAATGTCTTTCCTACATCCACAGATTGCAGGAAAGAAACTTGCATGAGTCCCCCATCAACACAGACAGTGGTGGCAGGAATATCCCTCCTGCCCAGCAATTGTATTCTCCCGACAAACAGTGATTCTCACTAGTGGCTATACAGCAACCACTAGTGATAATCATAAGAGAATCTGCTCATTAATAATTTAAATCTCAGCCAGTTCCTGCTGAACCAGCTGAGATTTAAACTCTATGGCTGGTCTTAGCTCTTAGGCAGCCCATACATGGATCACTTTTTTTCATTCAACTATTAGGTTGAAATGATCCAATTCCCCCATCTACACATTATAGGTGGACGGGGGATGTGAGGTGAGGGGTGGATTTCTCTCTCTCTCCCCACATAACACATCCTGGTCACTTGTCTATGAACTGTGGATCACCTCATATTATGATAACATCCAGGAGACATATGTAAATAACCTGTCACTCGAAGCAAGGGTAAGGTAAGGACTTTTTAATTAGACAGGTTTTTATCTGGAAGTCTGTTTTATTTCACTGAACAATAAAAGAGGATTGCTCAGAGCTGAATTAACTCTGTGTGGCAAGACTGGGCACAGATGATAGGAAATCTTATACTCTACATTGTGACAGAAAAAACATTTTTTTTTGGGGTTTACATCCACTTTAAAAGAAAATTACAATGAAGCTTTCCATTTATGATTCTATTGAGAAAATATTGATACTAATACGAATATTAATATAATGTACCCAACAACTTAAAGTCCATAAACCAAAAGACATCAGGTTCACCTAAAAGTTCATCTTCTTTCAGCTGTCAGTATGTAAAATATTTTGGTGCAACCAACTTGCGTGTAATGTATAGTAGTGATGGTCATCTCCATCTGGCGGCCGACATGCATACTACTTAGTTTAATAAGTGATAAAAACGAACCTGCGCTACCAAGAAATAACCAAATAACACGTGATTGAGAAAGATAAAACTAAATATAAATATATATGTGCAAATTAAATAAATATATAGATAGAAAGAGAGATAAAATTAAATGTCCACAAGTAAATAAAGTGCAATCAGTGATATAGTGCACATCAACGTCAGTCTGCGTTCCATCCAGTGTTCATAATAATCGTGCAGGTGCCAATCCGTGGGAACACACTGCCTCACAGGCCTCTCACCTCACTGTTAAAAGATAACCGCCTCAAATGATCTTAAAGTAACTCCAATTCCTTCATGTTAAGTATATTGGGCCATCATAATGTAAAAACTCGTCAAATAAAGGAATCTAAATCAGCTCCAGAAACAGAAGAGAAGAAGGAAGGACTCCAATGGTGTAGTATCATACACAAGCGACAATTTAATAAAGGTAATTTCCTTACATCAAAGACAAGATAAAACAGCTATAAAACAAACGGCATCTGCCGAATCCTCACGTCACTCCAGGTGTCCGTTAATCCCTACGTGTTACGGCAACTGCCTTCATCTGAATTGAAATCTACTCGTGTGTGACATTAAAAATTAAAGAGCACCTGTATTCTCAACACTACACAGACCTGGAAGAACACAGTGTGGATATTTGTATTAACCATTTCGGCCCTGGAATGATTTACCAACTTCATGACCAGGCCATTTTTCGCGATACGGCACTGCGTCGCTTTAACTGACAACTGCGCAGTCACGCGATGTTGTACACAAACAAAATGTAATGTCCCTTTTCCCCATAAATAGAGCTTTCTTTGGTGGTATTTGACCACCTCGGTTTTTATTTTGTGTGCTATAAACAATAAAAGAGCGACAATTAAAAAACTTTGCTATAAATATATAAAAAAAAAAAAGTTAAAAAATGAATTCCTTCTTCAGTTTAGGCAAATATGTATTCTTCTACATATTTTTGGTAAAGAATAAATACAAATAAATAAATCGCAATAAGCGTGTATTGATTTGTTTGCACAAAAGTTATAGCCTCTACAAAATAGGGGATATATTTATGGTATTTTTATTATTTATATTTTTACTAGTAATGGCATTGATCAACGATTTTTAGTGGGACTGCGACATTGTGGCGAACAGATCGGACACTTTTGACACTAGTGACATTTATACAGTGATCAGTGCTATAAATAGCCACTGATTACTGTATTAATGTCACTGGGGGGGGGGGCGATCAAGGAGTTAAGTGTTCCTTAGGGAGGTGTTTCTAACTGTGGGGGGAGAGGACTGACTGGAAGAAGAGAGAGATCTCTATCACTCTCTACTTCTCTACTTCCCCGGCAGAAAGGGGATCTGTCTGTTTACATTGACAGATCCCCGTTCTGACATCCCGGACGCGCTTATTGGCTCCAGCGGCACGCACATGCCTCCTAAGTGGCGAATGTACAACCTACGCCAGTTTGCGCAGCCGTGCCACAGTATAACGACAACGGCTGGTTGGCAATAGACCTTGGATATAATTTCATTACACTTACTATCCTGATCTGCATGCTTCTACCTGGTCAGTGATTCTAAAAGTAATAAAGCCAGGGGATGAGCAAAAAAGCCAGGCAAATGGCATTCCCACCCTACCTATAGGTGCTCCCCACCCCAGCACTTACTGCCACACTTAACAGTGCTCACGTAATACAATTTGAATACAGCGTGGTTATAATCCGTGTCCAGGTTGTATGATGCCCATGGTGGCCTTGGCTCAGACAAAGTGGGTTGAATGATGCTGGCTGTCACTGAACATGTAAGACTGTGGACACCTACTGGCGAAATGGATTATTGCAGGGGACAGCTCTGATTTAAAGTTTATTTGAATTTTTTTACACCATTACTGGGGTATTAAAGGTTTAGTCCATTGTGGTCCCAGTGTATTCAAAGACCCTTTGCAGCTTTGAAATACTGTGCTTAGTTAGATACTCATAAAATAAAGCAGAGGTGAGGTGCAATAAGATGAGGAGATTTTCCAGAGCTGCCAGAGTGTGAAAAGACAGTCGCACAACTGCAATGGCAATCATTAAAAGAGACAGTCTGCAACTCCTTGCTGCTCTTTAAAATCTTGAAACAAAAAACAGCATTTTGTCTTGCACACAGGGCCACCATCAGGGGGGGTACAGACAGTACACCTGTAAGGGGCCCGGATGTCAACCCCCTTTTTTTTGTAAGGGGTCCGGAGGTCCCCAGGGCCCTGGATGGCAACCCCCCCCCTATTTTTTTTTATTAAAGGGCCCAGAGGTCCACAGGGACCCGAATGGCAACCCCCCCCCTTTTTTTTTATACATATTTTATTCCCCTGGATGGAAACCGCCCCCTTTATATATATATATATATATATATATATATATATATATATTTGTTTTTATTATTATTAAAGGGCCCAGAGGTGCCCTGGATGACAACCTCACCTTTTTTTATTTTTCTATAAAAAAAAGATTTTTTTTATATATTTTTTTTATTAAAGGGGCCCCTTTTCTATATAAATATTTTTCTTAATTTTTTCTGTTTATTAAAGGGCCCAGAGCCCGAAGGTCCCCAGGGCCCCAGATGGCAATCCTCCTTTTTTTCGTAATTTTTTTTTATATCAAAAAATAATTATATACACACACATATATATATATAATTTTTTCTTAATTAAAGTGCCCAGAGGTCCCCAGGGCTGTGGATGGCTACCCATTTTTTTTTTTTGTAACGGGCCCTCCCCCGCCTTTTACCTCAATTTGAGGCGGCACCCCCCCCCCCCCCCCGGTTCTCTACTCCAGGGGCCCCATGATTCCTGATGATGGCCCTGCTTGCACATGACTGGACGATGGCAGTCAGCAGAGCTTCCCCTCATTTACTGAGCTTTAGATCTACTGCACTTGCAGAATGCAGCTGCTCTTTTCGAAGTGCGTGCGCCTTTCTAAACAAGTCAGCGTGGGGAGCCTGCGCCTTTCTAAGCAAGTCAGCGCGGGGAGCCTGCGCCTTTCTAAGCAAGTCAGCGCGGGGAGCCTGCGCCTTTCTAAGCAAGTCAGCGCGGGGAGCCTGCGCCTTTCTAAGCAAGTCAGCGCGGGGAGCCTGCGCCTTTCTAAGCAAGTCAGCGCGGGAGCCTGCGCCTTTCTAAGAAAGTCAGCGCGGGGAGCCTGCGCCTTTCTAAGCAAGTCAGCGCGGGGAGCCTGCGCCTTTCTAAGCAAGTCAGCGCGGGGAGCCTGCGCCTTTCTAAGCAAGTCAGCGTGGGGAGCCTGCGCCTTTCTAAGCAAGTCAGCGTGGGAGCCTGAGGCTTTCTAAGCAAGTCAGCGCGGGGAGCCTGCACCTTTCTAAGCAAGTCAGCACGGGGAGCCTGCGCTTTTCTAAGCAAGTCAGCGTGGGGAGCCTGCGTCTTTCTAAGCAAGTCAGCGCGGGGAGCCTGCGCCTTTCTAAGCAAGTCAGCGCGGGGAGCCTGCGCCAAGTCAGAGCGGCCCCAATACTTTCATCCACCATGCAAATAAACTAAGCTATGACTAAGCATTAGACCTGTGCGAAACGCGTCAGCTATATATATCCCACTACTTGCTGTGTTTTGTAGTGCTTTTATCCTTTTGCACACATAAAGGCTACCTTCTAAGGTCATTTTTGTTGTGCGGCTGTCTATACACCTTTTCTCCTGATTTTTGCTTTGTGCATTGCCAGCACCACCCACGGTTTCTGAAGAGGACATTGATTGCTTATTGCACTCACCTAGAGCGGCGGTCTTCTTTCTCCACGCAAATAACTAACTTTGACATTCTGAAAATGAGTAAAAATGCAATCCAAAGCACTTAATATTAATAAGTGAATTCATAATGCTAGATTACTGCAGGTTACTAAACTCCAGAGAATCGCTGACCCAAAAAAATGGATTTGCTAAGCAACAGTTTGGAACGAATTCTGGTAGATGAATAAAATAAAAGACATTCTAAACAGCAGCAGTTCAAGGAGAAACTTTATTACAATTATTACTATAAAACGTACCGTGATCACACCAACATCCTTAATACAGAGAGGCCGTGAATAGTCTGCGTTGCTTGTAGAAACCCCCAACTGTCAATTTTCTCATTGTGACCCAAAATAGCGACAGGCACATCATTCTGCCCACTTCCTGTGAGCCCAACCTGTTGTAGTCAACCTCCTGGAGGTGCATCACCATGCAGGTGGTATTTACTATACTAGAGGACTGAGCAGCACTTACACTTCATCATGTGGGCACTGCCCGCTCCAAGAGGAAGGCCCACCACCCCCCATGACCGAGGAAACTTCCATGATACTAAACCAGACAGAAGACTCTGGGCCGGCTCATGCAAGTGAAGCACTGCTTGTTTTTTTGAAACTTTATTTAAAGTGGTTGCAAACCTCAGACATGAAATATGAACAAAGCACATCCCTCTATAGCAGTGGTCTCCAAACTGTGGCCCTTTGTTTGCCTCATCCAGGCGTCTGGGCACTATTCTTCCCACTGACACCAACAAAGGGGCACTATCCCTCCCACCCACACCAACGAGGGGGCACCATTCCTCCCACTGACACCAACAAGGATGAACCATTCCTCCCACTGACACCAACAAGGATGAACCATTCCTCCCACTGACACCAACAAGGCGGCACTATTCCTATAACTGACACCAACAGGGGGGCACGATCCCTCCCACTGACACCAACAGTGGGGAACCACACCAGCAATGGGGCACAATTCCTCACACTAATACCAATGATAGGGCACTATTCCTCCTACTACTGACTACAGGCACTATGTCATTTTTTATACTCCCACTGGCACTGGGGAACTACTTTGACCGGCCACACTAAAAGTCTAAAGGACAGTAAACTTGCCCTTTCTTCAGTGGCGGCTGGTGCTCAACATTTTTGGAGGGTGCAAACAAATGAAAAAAAAAAAAAACATCAATTGCAGCCTCACTGTGCCCATCAATTGTCGCCACTGTGCCATCAAATGTAGCTACTGTGCCATCAATCGTCGCCACTGTGCCATCAAACGCAGCCACTGTGCCATCAAACGCAGCCACTGTGCCATCACAGGCAGCCACTGTGCCATCAATTGTCGCCAGATTGCCCCCTCAAATACCGCCAGATTGCCCCCTCAAATACCGCCAGATTGCCCCCTCAAATACCGCCAGATTGCCCCCTCAAATACCGCCAGATTGCCTCCTCAAATACAATTTTGACACATTTTTGGGGCCATTGCCATTTTCACAGCAAAAAATACATTTAAATTGCATTGTTTATTGTGGAAATGACAGTTGCAGTTTGGGAGTTAAAGCGGAGTTCCACCCAAAAAACTTCTGCTTAATCCACTCCACACCCCCTTACAAGCCACATTTGGCATGTCATTTTTTTGGGGGGGGGAGTGGGGGCTTCAGGAGGAGTGGGACTTCCTGTCCCACTTCCTGCTTCCGCCGAGGGGCTGGTTAGATCAAGCTTAATCGCCTACAGCAGCCCCTCCCTGTAGGCGACCGCCTAGGACACTGACAGGTCCTAGACGATCGCCTGTCCAATCAGTGGCGGGCCGCGCGTGCATGCGCAGTGCAGTGTCTTCATTCTAACTGTGGGCACCCGGCCGTGACAGCCTTCGGCTTCACGGCCGGGTGCCCACAGTTAGAATGAAGACGCCGGCCGGGGAGGGGGGGGGGGGGGGGGGAGTTGAGTTGCGGAGCCCCGGCCTGCACGTCGCTGGAGCAGGTAAGTGAATGTTTATTAAAAGCCAGCAGCTACACTTTTTGTAGCTGCTGACTTTTAATAAACATAACATTTGGCTGGAACACCCCTTTAACCACAAGGGGGCGCTGTAGGGATTATGTGTTCCCTGTGTGTGTTTACAACTGTAGGGGGGTGTGGCTGTAGGTGTGACGTCATCGATCGCGTCCCCCTATAAAAGGGATGACGCGATCGATGCTGCCGCCACAGTGAAGCACGGGGAAGCCGTGTTTACACACGGCTCTCCCCGTTCTTCAGCTCCGGGGACCGATCGCCGCACTCCAGCGGCGATCGGGTCTGTGAGTCCCCGAGCTTCGGACCGGGTCACGGGAGCACGCGCCCCACGGCTGGGCAGTACTACAGGACGTACCTGTACGTGGATCTGCCCAGCCGTGCTATTCTGCCGACGTATATGTCCAGGAGGCGGTCCTTAAGTGGTTAAGGTTTGACAATAAAACCTGGAAGCTGATTGGGTTCTATGCAGAGCTGCAGCAGATTTTGCACTCTCTAGTTTTAGTAAATCATCCCCACAATGTATCCATAGATGGAGCTTCCCTATATGTTTTTTTTACAGGTACAATAGGCTTTCCATAGCTACATACACAAAAAGAGAAAAGCAAAGAAAATAACTATCTTTTTTTTTTTTTACAAATCACTTTATTAATTTTTTTTTTATTTCCATACAAAAAAAATAATATAAATAAATAAAAAATAATAATAATAATAAAAAAAAAAACTATATTTTAATAAACTGAAGTACCCCCCCCCCCCCCCCCAAAAAAAAAAGCACTCTCCAAATAGCACATTTTGTAAACAGTGTGCATTTGGGAGGGGGGGGCACACCTCAAATTAAGACACGCGGCTGTGTCCATGAAGCGGATGTATCGCCATTCAGTAATATAAGCAGCACCAGAGGAACTCCATCTGTATAAACAGATGACTCATTCATGCTGGACGGGCCTCAGAGTCCATGTGAATGAAGCCTAAGTGCACTTCAAAACAAAGTGCATTCATCCTTGATGTCGCTTTCCCCTGACCTAACATAACGCCCCCCTCCCCTCCACAATTATCTCCCCCAACAGCGCCAGTTTTGCGGTTTGTTTGGACCTGGCTCTGTGCTTCTTCACTTCTAAATATTCTGAATAGGTGATTAATGGATAAGTGAACTTTAACCACTTCACTTCCGGAAGATTTACCTCCCTTCCTGACCAGGCCATTGTTTTTGCGATACAGCACTACGTTATTTTTACTGACAATTGCGCGGTCGTGCGACACTGTACCCAAAAACAATTGGTTTTCTCCCCCCCCCCAAATAGAGCTTTCTTTTGGTGGTATTTGATCACCTTTTTTGGTGCTATAAACAAAAAAAGACTGACAATTTTGAAAAAATATATATTTACTTTCTGTTATAAAACATATCCAATAAAAAAAAAAATATATATATAGAATTTCTTCATCAATTTAGGCCAATATGTATTCCGCTACATATTTTTGGTAAAAAAAAAAAAAAATTCCCATAAGTGTATATAGATTGGTTTGCGCAAAAGTTATAGCGTCTACAAAATATGGGATATATTTATGGTATTTGTATTTACTTTTTAAACGGTGGCGATCAGCGACTTATAGCAGGAATGCGACATTGTGGCAGACAAATTGAACACTTAGTGACACTTTTTTTGGGGACAGTGATCAGTACTTAAAAATATGCACCGCCACTGTACTACTGACACTGGCTGGGAAGGGGTTAACATCAGGGGCAATCAAAGGGTTAAATGTGTGCCTAAAATGTGTTATCCACCTGTGGGGGAGGTGCCTTTACTAGGAGAAGGCATGAATCCATGTCCCTGCTTTGCAGGAAAACAGGATTCATGTCTTCCTACTGACAGGACAGAAATCTACCTTGTTGACTTTGGCAGATCAACTTTCTGCCTGTGTACAGAACAATCATCTTGTACACCAGGGGTCGACAATATCCGGGCGCCAGGTCGCAATTGCGACAAGAAATTGTGACCTTGCGCCTGCCGGTAATTGAGGCCGTGAAGCCAGGGATCCCGGCGGGGGAGGTGGGGGCGCACAGAGGCACAGGATCCTGTGTCTCCGTGCGCCCCACCGCGTGATCGCGGCGGGCCAACGACGGCTGGTCCCAAGGTCCTTCTTCTGTGAGCTGGCACCATCTGGTGGTGGCCGTTGGCATTACAAGTTAAACAGCAATTCTAACGTGTAATTTTTCACTATTTTCACTGCCATCTCCTTCCCTATAATTAAAACCCCCAAACATTATATATATTTTTTATTCTAACACCCTAGAGAATAAAATGGCGATCGTTGCAATACTTTCTGTCATGCCGTATTTGCGCAGCGGTCTTACAAGCACACTTTTTTGGGGGGAAAAAAAAAACACACTTTTTTTAATTAAAAAATAAGACAACGGTAAAGTTATCCCAATTTTTTTTATATTGTGAAAGATAATGTTACAGCAAGTAAATTGATACCCAACAAGTCACGCTTCAAAATGGCGTCCACTCGCGAAATGCCAACAAACTTTTACCCTTTAAAATCTCCGTAGGCGACGTTAAAAAAAGAATTCTACAGGTTGCATGTTTTGAGTTACAGAGGAGGTCCAGAGCTAGGATAATTGCTCTCGCTCTAACGATCGCGGCGATACCTCAAGTGTGGTTTGAATACCGTTTACATATGCGAGCGCTACTAACATATGCTTCTGCTCCTAACTTTTTTAGCTGGCTCCTAGATTCCAAGCGAATTTGTCAAACACAGCTTGTACACAGTTCACTCCTGAACGCTGCATTCTGTATGGCGTAAACGCCTTAACGCTGCGTTAATGCACCCCTGGTAATTAACAATTTTTCTCAGCCCCGGAAGGGTTTTGCGAAACGGCACTGCGTCACTTTAACTGATAATTGAGTGGGCAAGCGATGCTGTACCCAAATAAAAGTAACATGTTTTTTTTTCCACAAATAGAGCTTACTTTTGGTGGCATTTCATCACCTCTGCGGTTTTCATTTTTTGCGCTCTAAACAAAAAAAGACTGACAATTTTGAAAAAAAAATATGATATATTTTACTTTTTGGTAAAATGCATAGCCCAAAAAGATATATATATATATAAAAAAAAAACTAAATGTATTTATCAGCTTAGGCCAACATGTATTCTTCTAGATATTTTTGGTACAATTTTTTTTCCAATAAGCGTATATTGATTGGTTTGTGCAAAAGTTATAGTGTCTACAAAATAGGGGATAGATTTATGGTATTTTTTATCATTTATCATTTTTTTTACTAGTAATGATGGCAATCAACGATTTTTAGTGGGTAGCGACATTGCAGCTGACAGATCAGACACCTAGCTGACATTTTTGACACACCAGTGACATTATTACAGTGATCGGTGCTAAAAATATGCACTCACATTGTACTAATAACACTGGCAGGGAAGGGGTTGACATCAGGGGCGATCAGGAGGTTAACTGTGATTACCAAGTGTATGGGGGACGGTGTGACTGGGGAAACACATAGGTCCATCTTCCTGCTTAGCAGGAAGACAGATCTCAGTGTTAACCCCTGACAGATCGGAGATCTGCCTTGTTTACTTTGGCAGATTCCCGTTCTGTCTCTGCAGGGAACGATCGCAGGCGGACATTGAATCCGCTGGACACACTGATTGGCTCCCCCGCTGGCCAATCGGAGCATGCGTGTGCCCATGAAAGATAGTGCACGGATCGCCGTACCGGTGCAGCGATTTGCGCAGCTGAGCCACCTTGCAGCAGTACATCTGTGGCGGGTGGTCGGCAAGTGGTTAAGACCATCCAACTGTCAGTGTCATTTAGGGTCAGTTGGGGGGCTCAGAGGTTCCTACACCGATCCTCTGAGAAAAAAAAATCTCTGCATATATGTATATATCTGTGGAGGAGGAGGGTGGGTCAGAGGAAGAGGGCACTTATCTTTTAATCACCTATTCAGATTACTAAGAAGTGGAGGAGTATGGAGCCAGACAGGAGCAAGGTCAAGTAGGAGAACATTAAAAATAAAACCCTTTATTAAACTGATTTCATTTAATGACACCGGGTCACTTCCTCAAATCTAGCGGCTCCATCCGGCGTTATCAGTAGTTTCATATACTTATTTTTTTTCCTCACACAGCCAGTCCCTTTAGCATCATGATGTTGTATGAGAATAAGCGATCCATTAGGAAACATACTACTGTATGTATAAAGCAGGGATCCTCAAACTACGGCCCTCCAGCTGTTGTGGAACTACACATCCCATGAGGCATTGCAAAACTCTGACATTCACAGACATGACTAAGCATGATGGGAATTGTAGTTCCTGAACAGCTGGAGGGCCGTAGTTTGAGGACCCCTGGTATAAAGTAACGTAAAGGTTACTGACCAGGCAAATGCAAGAATTAAAAAAAAGGGAGATTCCAACTCTGTCCTTACAGTGAAACAAAACTGCGTTATAAAACTAAAATATTTTCTATCCCTCAACACATATCTACAACTTAAAGGAAAACTAAAGTTTGCGAAGCTCAACTCTCCTTCATTCATACAACCCTCTGAGCTCCCTCACCAGCTACGTCCGTCCGGAAAAGCGGCGACTTGGCCAGTGTCGTGGAGGAAGAAAAAATGCAGTGGCGTCGTTATTAGTGAAAGGAAATATTGCCCTTGTGTCGGTGGTGTCACTGGAAAGAATAAAGGCCCCTGTGTTGGTGGTGCCATAGGAAGTAAATAATGCCCCTGTGTTGGTGGTGTCACTGGAAGTAAACAATGCCCCTGTGTCGGTTGTGTCACTGGAAGTAAACAATGGCCCTTGTTTCGGTGGTTTTACAGAAAATAAACAAACAATGGCCCTTGTTTCGGTGGTTTTACAGGAAGTAAACAATGCCCTCTGTTTCGGTGGATTTACAGGAAGTAAACAAGGCCCCCTGTGTCGGTGGTTTTACAGGACGTAAACAAGGCCCCCGTGTTGGTGGTTTTACAGGAAGTAAACAAGGCCCCCGTGTTGGTGGTTTTACAGGACGTAAACAAGGCCCCCGTGTTGGTGGTTTTACAGGAAGTAAACAAGGCCCCTGTGTCGGGGGTTTTACAGGAAGTAAACAAGGCCCCCGTGTCGGTGGTTTTACAGGAAGTAAACAATGTCCCTGTTTTGGTGGTGCCACAGGGAGTAAATAATGCCACTGTGTCAGTAGTGTCGCTGGAAGTAAAAAAAAAATCCCCTGTGCTGGTGGTGTCACAGGAAGTAAAAAATGCCCCCGTGTCTGTGGTGTCACCGGAAGTAAAAAATGCCCCCGTGTCTGTGGTGTCACCGGAAGTAAAAAATGCCCCCGTGTCTGTGGTGTCAACGGACGTAAAAAATGCCCCCGTGTCTGTGGTGTCACCGGAAGTAAAAAATGCCCCCGTGTCTGTGGTGTCACCGGAAGTAAAAAATGCCCCCGTGTCTGTGGGGTCACCGGAAGTAAAAAATGCCCCCGTGTCTGTGGTGTCACCGGAAGTAAAAAATGCCCCCGTGTCTGTGGTGTCACCGGAAGTAAAAAATGCCCCCGCTTCTTTGCTGTCACCGGAAGAAAAAAATGCCCCCGTGTCTGTGGTGTCACCGGAAGTAAAAAATGCCCCCGTGTCTGTGGTGTCACCGGAAGTAAAAAATGCCCCCGTGTCTGTGGTGTCACCGGAAGTAAAAAATGCCCCCGTGTCTGTGGTGTCACCGGAAGTAAAAAATGCCCCCGCTTCTTTGCTGTCACCGGAAGAAAAAAATGCACCTGTGTCGGTGGTGTCGCAGGAAGGAAATAATGCCCTTTTGTTTGTTGTGTCAATGGAAGGAAAATAACTGTCCCTGTGTCGGTGGTGTCACTGAAAGGAAAATAAATGCCCGTGTCAGTGAGGTCACTGGATGCTGCTCAGTGTACATACAAACAAAGTTTACAGAATTGAAATAAGCTTTTCTTGCAAAAAAAAGGACATACTAGATCTCTTTTGCAATAAACAGCCTTCCAGCTCATACGTTTCCTTTTATAAGAAATTCTATGTGAAGCTGCTCTGAGCTGTGAAATCCTCTCATGTATCTGCTCCGATACCCGAGGATAGCTGCAGCAGGGAAAGTGACAAAAGGAGAGATGGGGTAACACAGCATAGCTCTTATTTTTTTGCTGTATTTTTTTCCCAGGCCTGTGCAGCAAGTGCCGGTTCACACCAGAACGCAGTGCGGGAAAAGCACGTTCCTTTCCGCACATTTCCCACACTGCAGGTGTATGCACTGCCCTTGCAATCTGCATGCGGGTGCCAATGCATGGTCACTGCCATACCAAAGGGTAATATCTGGGTTACCATGGTGCACATAAAGTGGATTTATAATGTGTGTGTAAATTATATATATATATTTTTTTTAACTGTCAATTTCGGTTTTGGCGCCAACATTTTCATTTCGGTGCACCGCTGGTTTTTGGGCATTTAAAAATAATAAAAACAGTTACTGGTATGTAATTTCTCTTGGCCAAACATTAAAGCTATATGATTGTCATGCATTCTTGCATACTAAATAAAAATATAATAAAAGAAAATGCACTTATAAATATATAGCAATAATAATAAAATCTATATATATATATATATATATATTTGTAATCGGCTTTTTAATTAATATCATGAATTTAAATGGAAATTCATTTATTGTCGGACATTATTGGAACCTTTTGAAGTAGTGTTAAAAATCCTGCTTGCTGCAGATTTGACAAACCGCACCTCCCCACTGAAATGCATTGAAAATGCAGCAAGAATGCATCAAAAATGCACCAGTGGCTTGTGTTATTTATGCTTTTTTTTTTGGAGTCATGCGACCTATGAAAAACAACATGAGCAAGGTAAAAATCGCTGCAAAATCAAGGGTGTTTTCGGGAGCCATTAGTGCCACTTTTTTTTTGCCACAACACAGAACCCCCTCCCCCCTATTACATTTTAGCGGCCAAACTTATGGAGCATCACTATTTTAAAGTTAACCTTTTGAAATTGCAGCTTACTTTTTTTCCCCTCTATTTTCACCTAGTAATCTGCCCAGTAACACACTTCCTGTATTACAGTGCTTCCACTCTGGATGAAGGAGCACAGGGACCTTGCAGCAGCATTGTCAGTCTGGGGGAAGGGAGTGTTAGGCCGCGTACACACGATCAAACATGTCTGCTGAAACTGGTCCGCATTTTTCCAGCGGACAAAAGTTTCAAAACAAGCTTAGAAACCTGTCCGCTGCAAACCTGTCCGTCGGACATGTTCGATGGTTAGTACACGAAATCATCGGACCAAAAACCCGCGCATGCTCAGAATCAAGTCGACGCATTCTTGGAAGCATTGAACTTCGTTTTTTCATCACGTCGTTGTGTTCTACGTCACCGCGTTCTGGTCCGATGGGATTTTGGTCCGATGGTGTGTACGCACATCAGACCAACAGACCACTTCAGCGTGGTCCGATGAAAATGGTCCGTCTGACATGTTTCCTCGGACATGTCTGATTGTGTGTACGCGGCCTTAGAAGTACTAACAGATTTAAATATACTAACAAACTGAAGCCAAACTTCAGCTAAGACTTGTAAGCGGTTACGGCATACTGATTTTTGGGGGATAAAGGTTTTACATAAATAAAATCTGATCATTGCAAGCACCCCTGTCAGTGGTAAATGGTTTATTTCAACCCTTTAACTGCAACATCTGCAAGAGAGCTTGTTCTTTTAAAAAAAAAAAAATTGACTTAGTGCTGGTTCACACAGGGGTGACCTGTCAGCCTGACAAGTCGCATTCTATTCAGTACAATTAAACCGTTCTAATAGAAGCGACTTAAGTCGCTTAGATTTAGAAAAAGGTTCCCCTTACTATTTTGGGCGGCGACTTCAAGGAGGCTAGCATTGACCTTTGTACAGAAGTCATTTTGCAAGCCGCGCTGAAGTCACACTGTACGGGACGGCTTCAGAGACGGCGAGTCAGGCGACTTTGAAGCCGCACCCGTGTGAACCGGCACTTACGGTGCAGATCACCAGATGAAAATAGAGAAAAGCGAGCCAATTCAGCCATCAATTGGTAAGCTGCAATATAATAAATGTTTGCTTTGGGGTTTATAATACGGCTTTATGAGTAATGAAAGAAAAAAAAAAAATCAGATGACTCTCAGCCTTGTGATTAGTCATATGTTGTATAGTCCTTTATTAGAGATTCAGAAGCTATAAACAATGTATGTCTGCCTTAGGTTCCTGTTTCTGATATGTTGTTCCTGTTTATGCAATATTTACAGCAAATCTCTGTCTTAGCAATGGCTGTGTGCCAAGTTCTAAGGCTCCATTGACGGCAGGCAGTGCGACCAAACACGCAAATTTCATGCGTTGCTTTTAGGGCAGTCTATTCGTTTCCATCGCCTGCCCTATGCGTGAGAGATCACGACACACCAAATCGCATGGCTCACTGGTGGGAACGAAGCCTAAGACCCCTTTCACATTGAGGAGTTTTTCAGGCAGTACAGCGCTAAAAATAGCGCTGCTACACTGCCTGAAAAACTCCTTCACTGCATCCTGAAAGCCCGAGGCGATGCGCTGGCGGGAGAGAAAAAAATCTCCTGTCAGCAGCATCTTTGGAGCGGTGAGAGGAGCACCGTGTATACCGCTCCTTCACCGCTCCTTCTATTGAAAACAATGGGAAATCGCGGCAATACCGCCCGCAATGCGCCTCTATAGAGGCGCATTGCAGGCGGTATTAACCCGTTCATGGCCGCTAGCGGGGGTTAATATGGCACCGCTAGCGGTCGCAACTCACGGCAAATCCGCCGGTATAGTGCCGCTATTTTTAGCGGCGCTATACCGTCAGTGCGGCTCCAGCCGCAATCTGAAAGGGGCCTAAGCCTAGGTTCACATTGAAGCCATTTGGCATGCGATTTGATATGTCAAATCGGCGGCTATTGCCAGCAATAGTACAGTCTGAATCGTTGGGACACGACTTTGCCGTACCGATTCCCAAAAGTAGTTCCTGTACTACTTTTGGCAACTTCGGGGGGCGATTTGTATAGACATCTGCAGGAAACCGCACAGACGTCCGTCAAATCGCCTCCTGAAGTCGGGCTGCATTGCCAGGTTGAAAGTTCAGCTGAACGCACGCCGGGGTGGATTTGATTTAAAGCGGATGGTTCAGCAAAAAAAAAATATTAAAAGCCAGCAGCAACAAATACTGCAGCTGCTGACTTTTAATATTAGGACACTTACCTGTCCTGGAGTCCAGCGGCGTCCGCAGCAGAGTACGAGCGATCGCTCGTCACCCTGCTGCTCCCCCCTCCATCCACGGTGAGGGAACCAGGAAGTGAAGCGCTGCGGCTTCACTGCCCGGTTCCCTACGGCGCATGCGCGAGTCGCGCTGCGCCCGCCGATTGGCTCCCGCTGTGTGCTGGGAGCCGAGAATTCCCATCACACAACGGGAAAAACCCGACTTTTGCCCGAGACTGCGGGCCGGAAGTGGGTGAAGATACCTGTCTTTAGACAGTTATCTGCACCCCCCTCCCCCCTGAAAGGTGTCAAATGTGACGCCGGAGGGGGGGAGGGTTCCGATCAGCGGATCTTCACTTTAGGGTGGAGATCCGCTTTAAATCACGATAATCTAGTAAAAAGGCATGATTAAAATCAACTCAAATCTTAAATCATAATTTTTAAAGAGCAACTGTCATCTCTGTCCCCCAGTGGCTCCTCCTCTGACTCGCTGTTGACTCACCGACAGTCTCATTCACTTTAATGGGACAGCTGGTGATGTGGCAGTGACACAATAAGGTGAGGGACGTGGTGGCAGCAGGTGAGTGGATGCCCGCTAACAGGCGCTGCCATGATTGATCTGAAATGACAGGTGCTCTTTAAAATGTAAGCACTCATTCTAGCTGGTAGTTAGAATCTTTAAAAATTGCAAACAAAATGAAGGTTTCCTATTTAGAATAATAAGCGGTCGGGTTAGTAAAACAACGATATCAGAACCGATCCAATCATACAGTTTGTAGTGTACATAGGTTTGCAAAACAATATGCTAAAGGACTATTCCTGAACTTTGTTTTATCTCATGGTTACTGTGAAACTGTGTGAATGCATCAATGCAGTGCATGTTCTTTCAGCTTGCAGAGCTTGGATTCATTGAATGAGTTTACCATAAATGTAATTATTGCAGAATATACAGCCTCATGCTACACAACTAAGCTCCATTTCATGCTGAATAAACTCAATTATTAATGTATCTTAAATAGAAAACTATAGATAGATTTGTATTTCAAAAGCATTTTAATAAAATAAAATGTAATAAAAAAAAAAATCTGATTTAAAATAAATAAACACATAGGGCCAGATTCATAAAGTATTTAGAGATACGCCGCGTAAATACTAAGAATAGCCGACGTATCTTTTTTCTGTATTCAGAAAACAAGATATGCCGGAATTCTGCTAATATACGATCGGCGTAAGTCTGTTACACCGTCGTATATTAGTTGCATATTTAGGCTGGCCGCTAGGTGGCGCTTACGTTGTTTTACACGTAAAATATGCACATGAGCTATTTATGCCGATTCCCGAACGTACTTGCGGCCGGCCGTCGTCTTTTGCGTAAGCGTTATTCCGGCGTAAGGTAACCCCTGCTATAGGAGGCGCAGCCAATGTTAAGTATGGATGTCGGGACAGCGTAGAATTGTACGTCGGTTACGTCGTTTGCGTAAATCGTTCGGGAATGGGGCTCGACGTAAGTTACGTTCACGTGGTTTACATTGACAACTAGCAACGTGATTTCGTGCATGCGCACTGGGATACGTCCACAACCCATCGATTTTTATCCACCCTGACTCGCATAATTTCAAACCCGTCCAATGTGAACTTAAGCTTATTTTGATCTGGGACTGCAGTGTGTTCATTGAGCTTGCTTTCCACTTGCAAGTCTGCGGTCATGGAAGGCAGGTGAGACACGTTTAATTAAAGAGAATAGGTTTTAACAATTTCATATCATATAGGGGACTCTTTGTCCCCTATGCGATAAAAAATAAAAATAAAAATTTAAAAAAATAAAAAATATTTTATTTATTTATAAAAAAGCAGTTAAAAAAATAAATAAATACATTTTAGCCCACCAGGACGTGCACTCACATAAGTAAACGCAACTGTTGAAGGCGAATATGTATGGAAATGTTGCTTGCGATACACAGGTTAGATTATCTCATGACAACTTGCACCTACAAGTAAGCCTAGAGTAAGGCGTATCTGTAGGCAGAGGCGGCTCTTTAATTAGGTGGTTGCCTAAGGCCTCGCACTCACAGGGGCCGCCTAACTTGCCCAATGCATTACTCCATTTTTGAGGGACAGGGGGACCTTAACGTTGCTGTGCTCAGGCAGCGTTACGAGCCCTGACTCCAGAGCGGGCCCGCCAGAGTCCCTAACAACCAGTAAATATCTCTGACACCACCCCTTGTGATGTCAATGACCGAGCATGCCCTCAGCCAATGACGTCACAAGGGGGCAGGTACACCAGGTGACATCACTGGGTGGCCCCCGCTCCTTAGGTATTAAAGAGCAGGATCTGGGGGCCGTCTTATTAAAGGGGGGCTTCCAATTTCCGATAAGCCCCCTGCCCGCAGACCCCAACAACCACCGGCCAGAGTTGTGGGGAAGAGGCTTTTGTCCTTGAATTATTTTTCCCATCATGGGTGTGAGTGGGGCCCCATGTCAAGTTTTGCTTAAGGACTCACAAAGCCTAGAGCCGCCTCTGCCTGTAGGTGCAAGAAATATCTCCTTAACCTACACGGTTAAGGAGATATTTGCAGAAAACACTGCACTACATGCTCGCCGTAGACAATGGCGCAGGCACACCGAGTGTCCCAGGTTTTATGAATGGGATCATGCCGGGCTTATGCCGGTCATACTTTAAGCACCTGGTGTGTATGTGCCCATAGCATAGAGGGGCACAGCAAAGAGTCTTGTGGAACAAGGCCCGATATATGATCTTCTATACAGGCCCCCTGATGAAATTCTAATATGTATGTGTATGACCGGCATTAACCACTTAAGGACCGGCGCATGTACATATACGTCGGCAGAATGGCACGTACAGGCACATTGGCGTACCTGTACGTCCCTGCATTGACGCAGGTAGGGGGTCCGATCGGACCCCCCTGGTACATGCGCCGGTCCTGGTGGCTTCAGGAGCAATCAGTTACGAGGGGGCGGCTGTTCTTTTTTGTCCGCCCCCTTCGGAACGCTTCCAGCCAATGACAGTGCGCCACCCGCCCTCTTCCTGTGTAAACACAGGAAGGGGGAAGTGATGTCAGCTCTCCACTCGGCGGTATTTTCAATGGCCGCTGAGGAGAGAAGACATCACTAGTAAATCTGCACAACACTACACTGACACCAGCACACATAGGCACATTTACCCCCCCCCCCCCCCGATCACCCCCCAGTCACACTGTCACTGAATGCAGTGGTCATATATGTACTGATCACTGCATTTAGTGTCAGCGTGACAGTTAGGTGTGACAGGCAGTTAGTGTCAGGTCCAGGGTAGCCCCGTACCCCCCTAATAAAGTTTTAACCCCTTGATCACCGCCCTAGTTAACCCTTTCACTCCCTATTGCCAGCATCACTAAGCGATCATTTTTCTGATCGCTGTATTAGTGTCACTGTTGCCGCTAGGGAGCTAATTTTCCTTTTTATTGCGATTTTTTTTTTTACTAAAGACATGTGGCTGAATACATTTTGGCCTAAATGTTTGACTAAAATTTTGTTTATTCAATTTTTTTTATAACAAAAAGTAAAAAATATTGATTTTTTTTTTCAAAAATGTCGCATTTGTTTTTGTTAATAGCGCAAAAAATAAAAATCGCAGAGGTGATGGTATTTGATCACCTCTGCGATTTTTATTTTTTGTGCTATAAACAAAAATAGAGCGACATTTTTGAAAAACAAAACAATATTTTTTACTTTTTGTTATAAAAAAAATTGAATAAACGAAATTTTAGTCAAAAATGTATTCAGCCACATGTCTTTAGTAAAAAAAAAAAACTCACAATAAAAAATAAAAAAACTAGCTCCCTAGCGGCAATTTCATCAAAAGAAAGCTCAATTTGTGGGAAGAAAAGGACGCAAATTTTGTTTGGGAGCCACGTCGCACGACCGCGCAATTGTCTGTTAAAGCGACGCCGTGCCGAATTGTAAAAACGCCTCTGGGCAGCATCTTGGTCCGGGGCTTAAGTGGTTAATGGAAACCTATCCAGAGTCAATTTTAATGTATCCTGAAACTACCCGTCCTTCCAATCTCCAGGCCTCCATACATGATAGAACTGACCTGGAACGAGCACTAGTGAACTGTTGTGAACTTTTTTTTAACTTTCGGCACACAGATCAGCAGCTCAAAGTATATTGGCCAGTGACAGCCAGAGAAGAGGAATTTTCAGGAGGCCAGCACAGGCACCACGTATAGATTTATCTCAGATACTATGAAGAAAAATCACAGTTATGATAAAAATACAAGAATGCGACAAAATGCAATGTAACAGTGCAGAAACCCATAACAACCAATCCTCTGCCAACATCCCACATACCTGATACAGGTAAGATCTCGATAGAAGTACCGTCTTGTACAGTCTCATAGAAACACAACACTTCCTACAGAACCACTGCAGCCGGTCTGATAGAGATTATACTGCAGAGCCAACAGTCTTCGCACATCGTAAACATCCAGATCACCATATGCCTTGTGATGTAGACTGACCCCCATACGCCTTGTGATGTAGACTGACCCCCATACGCCTTGTGATGTAGACTGACCACCATACGCCTTGTGATGTAGACTGACCCCCATACGCCTTGTGATGTAGACTGACCCCCATACGCCTTGTCATGTAGACTGACCCCCATACGCCTTGTCATGTAGACTGACCCCCACACGCCTTGTCATGTAGACTGACCCCCACACGCCTTGTCATGTAGACTGACCCCCATACGCCTTGTCATGTAGACTGACCCCCATACACCTTGTCATGTAGACTGACCACCATACGCCTTGTCATGTAGACTGACCACCATACGCCTTGTCATGTAGACTGACCACCATACGCCTTGTCATGTAGACTGACCCCCATACGCCTTGTCATGTAGACTGACCACCATACGCCTTGAGATGTAGACTGACCACCATACGCCTTGAGATGTAGACTGACCCCCATACGCCTTGAGATGTAGACTGACCCCCATACGCCTTGTCATTTAGACTGACCCCCATACGTCTTGTGCTGTAAACTGACCCCCATACGCCTTGTCATGTAGACTGACCCACATACGCCTTGTCATGTAGACTGACCCCTCATACGCCTTGTCATGTAGACTGACCCCTCATACGCCTTGTCATGTAGACTGACCCCCCATACGCCTTGTCATGTAGACTGACCCCCCATACGCCTTGTCATGTAGACTGACCCCCCATACGCCTTGTCATGTAGACTGACCCCCCATACGCCTTGTCATGTAGACTGACCCCCCATACGCCTTGTCATGTAGACTGACCCCCCATACGCCTTGTCATGGAGACTGACCACCATACGCCTTGAGATGTAGACTGACCCCCATAAGCTATGTGAAGTAGACTGACCCCCCATACGCCTTGTGATGTAGACTGACCCCCATACGCCTCGTGATGTAGACTGACCCCCCATACGCCTTGTCATGTAGACTGACCCCCATACGCCTTGTCATGTAGACCTTGTGATGACAGTTGATGTGCCATTACCCTCTACATACCCGACACCTCCCCATAGTGACCCATGTTCCGCACCTTCCCTTCCCCCCTTGATCTTACAAGACCAATAAAAAAAAACTCCAGTGACAAGCCGTAACCCATAGCAGCCAATCACCTGTCCCCATTCTGAAAGCTGGAACTTAGTTGTCGCCCCCACAATGATATGGAGCTCAGCCTGTATAAAGTTGCGTGCCCCATTTCTTCAAGGGACCATCTGCCAGCAATACACCTGTGTGAAAAGGCTCTGATAGAAGCAGCCATTCCTAAACCATAGAGGAATGCTCAGCGCCAGGCTTATCTGGAGTAAGGGCATGGCAGCATCCATCACAGCCTTACCACACAGGCCACACATTCCTTTTCAGAAACCATAACAAAGCCCGGTAGCTGGCAGCAGCCAATCAGTGATGAGCTAGCAGTGCCCTGGCTGAGCGGAGCCGCAGAGAGGCGGCATGTGATTGGTCGGTGCGGTCTCACCTGCACACAGTGATGAGGTTCTTCCTCTCCACCCCGGCATTCCTGGAGGAGTTCTTCTTCCTGGACAGGCTGAGCGCTGCCATCTCCTCCTTTGTCTCCGGAGAAGTGATGACAGTCCGGGGCTGATGATCAGATCTCCATTCAGCGCCTCCTCCCCCCCTCCTCCTGTCTGATCTCACTCCGGTCCCCGGCGGATCATCCCCCCCACCCCTCACCGGGTGTATACAGGGAAGGGACCGGGGCACGGGTGTACACAGAGCGGGGACAGGACGAGGTGTGAGCCCCGGAGAGCTCCGTACAGCACAGGGATGGATGGATGGAGGAGAGAGAGCGGACTGATCTCATGTGACTGAGCGGAAGTGAGAGCGATCTGCCTCCGCTATCAGTGTCCGGCCTGTGCTGGGGGCCCCCTGTCACCTGACTACTGCACCCCACACACCCACCTACCTGGAGGGGTACAGAGAGAGAGAGAGAGAGAGACACCTGGAGGGGTGCAGAGAGAGAGAGAGAGAGACACCTGGAGGGGTGCAGAGAGACATCCACCTAGAGGGGTACAGAGAGAGAGAGACATCCACCTAGAGGGGTACAGAGAGAGAGAGAGAGAGACACATCCACTTAGAGGGGTACAGAGAGAGAGACACACACACACCTGGAGGGGGTGCAGAGAGAGAGACATCCACCTGGAGGGGTACAGAGAGAGAGAGAGAGAGAGAGACACCTGGAGGGGGTGCAGATAGAGAGAGACACCTGGAGGGGTACAGAGAGACATCCACCTAGAGGGGTACAGAGAGAGAGACACCTGGAGGGGTACAGAGAGAGAGAGACATCCACCTAGAGGGGTACAGAGAGAGAGAGAGAGACACATCCACTTAGAGGGGTACAGAGAGAGAGACACACACACCTGGAGGGGGTGCAGAGAGAGAGACATCCACCTGGAGGGGTACAGAGAGAGAGAGAGAGAGACACCTGGAGGGGGTGCAGATAGAGAGAGACACCTGGAGGGGTACAGAGAGACATCCACCTAGAGGGGTACAGAGAGAGAGACACCTGGAGGGGGTGCAGAGAGAGAGAGAGACACCTGGAGGGGTACAGAGAGAGAGACACCTGGAGGGGGTGCAGAGAGAGAGAGAGACACCTGGAGGGGGTGCAGAGAGAGAGACACCTGGAGGGGTACAGAGAGACATCCACCTGAAGGGGTACAGAGAGAGAGAGAGACACCTGGAGGGGTGCAGAGAGAGAGAGAAAGAGAGACACCTGGAGGGGTACAGAGAGACATCCACCTGGAGGGGTACAGAGAGAGAGAGAGAGACACCTGGAGGGGTGCAGAGAGACATCCACCTGGAGGGGTACAGAGAGAGAGACACCTGGAGGGGTACAGAGAGACATCCACCTGGAGGGGTGCAGAGAGAGAGACATCCACCTGGAGGGGTGCAGAGAGACATCCACCTGGAGGGGTACAGAGAGAGACACCTGGAGGGGTGCAGAGAGAGACATCCACCTAGAGGGGTACAGAGAGAGAGAGACACCTGGAGGGGTACAGAGAGACATCCACCTGAGGGGTACAGAGAGAGAGAGACCTGGAGGGGTACAGAGAGAGAGACACCTGGAGGGATACAGAGAGACATCCACCTGAGGGGTACAGAGAGAGAGACACCTGGAGGGGTACAGAGAGAGAGAGACACACCTGGAGGGGGTGCAGAGAGACATCCACCTGGAGGGGGTACAGAGAGAGACATCCACCTGGAGGGGGTACAGAGAGAGACATCCACCTGGAGGGGTACAGAGAGAGACATCCACCTGGAGGGGTACAGAGAGAGAGACATCCACCTGGAGGGGTACAGAGAGACATCCACCTGGAGGGGTACAGAGAGACATCCACCTGGAGGGGTACAGAGAGACATCCACCTGGAGGGGTACAGAGAGACATCCACCTGGAGGGGTACAGAGAGACATCCACCTGAGGGGTATAGAGAGAGACATCCACCTGAGGGGTATAGAGAGAGACATCCACCTATAGGGGTACAGAGAGAGAGAGAGAGAGAGATCCACCTGGAGGGGGTACAGAGAGAGACACCCACATGGAGGGGGTACAGAAAGAGAGACATCCACCTGGAGGGGGTACAGAAAGAGAGACATCCACCTGGAGGGGTACAGAGAGAGAGACACCCACCTGGAGGGGGTACAGAAAGAGAGACATACACCTGGAGGGGGTACAGAGAGAGAGAGACATCCACCTGGAGGGGGTACAGAAAGAGAGACATCCACCTGGAGGGGGTACAGAAAGAGAGACATCCACCTGGAGGGGGTACAGAGAGAGAGACATCCACCTGGAGGGGGTACAGAGAGAGAGACACCCACCTGGAGGGGGTACAGAAAGAGAGACATCCACCTGGAGGGGTACAGAGAGAGACATCCACCTGGAGGGGGTACAGAGAGAGAGACATCCACCTGGAGGGGGTACAGAGAGAGACACCCACCTGGAGGGGGTACAGAGAGAGACACCCACCTGGAGGGGGTACAGAGAGAGACACCCACCTGGAGGGGGTAAAGAGAGAGACACCCACCTGGAGGGGGTACAGAGAGACATCCACCTGGAGGGGGTACAGAGAGAGAGACATCCACCTGGAGGGTGTACAGAGAGTGAGACATCCACCTGGAGAGGTACAGAGAGAGACATCCACCTGGAGGGGTACAGGGAGAGACACCCACCTGGAGGGGGTACAGAGAGAGAGAGACATCCACCTGGAGGGGGTACAGAGAGAGAGAGACATCCACCTGGATGGGGTACAAAGAGAGAGACATCCACCTGGAGGGGTACAGAGAGAGATCCACCTGGAGAGGGTTCAGAGAGAGACATCCACCTGGAGGGTGTACAGAGAGAGACATCCACCTGGAGGGGTACAGAGAGCGAGACATCCACCTGGAGGGGATACAGAGAGAGACATCCACCTGGAGGGTGTACAGAGAGAGACATCCACCTGGAGGGTGTACAGAGAGAGACATCCACCTGGAGGGGTACAGAGAGCGAGACATCCACCTGGAGGGGATACAGAGAGAGAGACATCCACCTGGAGGGGTACAGAGAGAGACACCCACCTGGAGGGGGTACAGAGAGAGACACCCACCTGGAGGGGGTACAGAGAGACACCCACCTGGAGGGGGTACAGAGAGAGACACCCACCTGGAGGGGGTACAGAGAGAGACACCCACCTGGAGGGGGTACAGAGAGACATCCACCTGGAGGGGGTACAGAGAGAGAGACATCCACCTGGAGGGGGTACAGAGAGACACCCACCTGGAGGGGGTACAGAGAGACATCCACCTGGAGGGGGTACAGAGAGACATCCACCTGGAGGGGGTACAGAGAGACATCCACCTGGAGGGGGTACAGAGAGAGACATCCACCTGGAGGGGGTACAGAGAGAGACATCCACCTGGAGGTGGTACAGAGAGAGAGACATCCACCTGGAGGGGTACAGAGAGAGAGACATCCATCTGGAGGGGGTACAGAGAGAGACATCCACCTGGAGGGGGTACAGAGAGAGAGACATCCACCTGGAGGGGGTACAGAGAGAGAGACATCCACCTGGAGGGGGTACAGAGAGAGAGACATCCACCTGGAGGGGTACAGAGAGAGAGACATCCACCTGGAGGGGTACAGAGAGAGAGACATCCACCTGGAGGGGAAGAGAGAGAGACAGAGAGAGAGAGACATCCACCTGGAGGGGTACAGAGAGAGAGACATCCACCTGGAGGGGGTACAGAGAGAGGCATCCACCTGGAGGGTGTACAGAGAAATACATCAACCTGGAGGGTGTAGAGAGAGACATCCACCTGGAGTGTGTACAGAGAGAGAGACATCCACCTGGAGGGTGTACAGAGTAAGAGAGACATCCACCTGGAGGGTGTACAGAGAGAGACATCCACCTGGAGGGGTACAGAGAGAGAGACACCCACCTGGAGGGGTACAGAGAGAGAGACATCCACCTGGAGGGGTACAGAGAGTGACATCCACATGGAGGGGGTACAGAGAGTGACATCCACCTGGAGGGTGTACAGAGAGTGACATCCACCTGGAGGGGGTACAGAGAGACATCCACTGGAGGGGGTACAGCGAGAGAGATACATCCACCTGGAGGGGGTACAGAGAGTGACATCCACATGGAGGGGGTACAGAGAGTGACATCCACCTGGAGGGTGTACAGAGAGACATCCACCTGGAGGGTGTACAGAGAGAGAGACATCCACCCGGAGGGGGTACAGATAGAGACATCCACCTGGAGGGTGTACAGAGAGAGACATCCACCTGGAGGGGTACAGAGAGCGAGACATCCACCTGGAGGGGATACAGAGAGAGACATCCACCTGGAGGGGGTACAGAGAGAGACATCCACCTGGAGGGGGTACAGAGAGACATCCACCTGGAGGGGGTACAGAGAGACATCCACCTGGAGGGGGTACAGAGAGACATCCACCTGGAGGGGGTACAGAGAGAGACATCCACCTGGAGGGGGTACAGAGAGAGACATCCACCTGGAGGGGGTACAGAGAGAGACATCCACCTGGAGGTGGTACAGAGAGAGAGACATCCACCTGGAGGTGGTACAGAGAGAGAGAGACATCCACCTGGAGGGGTACAGAGCGAGAGACATCCATCTGGAGGGGGTACAGAGAGAGAGACATCCACCTGGAGGGGTACAGAGAGAGAGACATCCACCTGGAGGGGTACAGAGAGAGAGACATCCACCTGGAGGGGAACAGAGAGAGACATCCACCTGGAGGGGTACAGAGAGAGAGACATCCACCTGGAGGGGGTACAGAGAGAGGCATCCACCTGGAGGGTGTACAGAGAAATACATCAACCTGGAGGGTGTAGAGAGAGACATCCACCTGGTGTGTGTACAGAGAGAGAGAGACATCCACCTGGAGGGTGTACAGAGTAAGAGAGACATCCACCTTGAGGGTGTACAGAGAGAGACATCCACCTGGAGGGTGTACAGAGAGAGACATCCACCTGGAGGGGATACAGAGAGAGACATCCACCTGGAGGGGGTACAGAGAGAGACATCCACCTGGAGGGGGTACAGAGAGAGACATCCACCTGAAGGGGGTACAGAGAGAGACATCCACCTGGAGGGTGTACAGAGAGAGACATCCACCTGGAGGGTGTACAGAGAGAGACATCCACCTGGAGGGGGTACAGAGAGACATCCACCTGGAGGGGGTACAGAGAGACATCCACCTGGAGGGGGTACAGAGAGAGACATCCACCTGGAGGGGGTACAGAGAGAGACATCCACCTGGAGGGGTACAGAGAGAGAGACACCCACCTGGAGGGGTTCAGAGAGAGGGACATCCACCTGGAGGGGTACAGAGAGTGACATCCACATGGAGGGGGTACAGAGAGTGACATCCACCTGGAGGGTGTACAGAGAGACATCCACCTGGAGGGGGTACAGAGAGACATCCACCTGGAGGGGGTACAGAGAGAGAGATACATCCACCTGGAGGGGGTACAGAGAGTGACATCCACATGGAGGGGGTACAGAGAGTGACATCCACCTGGAGGGTGTACAGAGAGACATCCACCTGGAGGGTGTACAGAGAGAGAGACATCCATCCGGAGGGGGTACAGAGAGAGACATCCACCTGGAGGGTGTACAGAGAGAGAGAGACATCCACCTGGAAGGGGTACAGAGAGACATCCACCTGGAGGGGGTACAGAGAGAGATACATCCACCTGGAGGGGGTACAGAGAGACATCCACCTGGAGGGGGTACAGAGAGAGACATCCACCTGGAGGGGGTACAGAGAGACATCAGGAGGGTGTATAGACAGCGGCTATGGGAGGTTTAATTTTCAAGCAAGTTTCACATAATGTGCTAGTATATGATGCATACTAGCACATTATGTTTTTACCTTTCAGGTAAATAAATCACCCAGCGGTTTACTCACGCGTTCATGACCTATGTAGGTAATGGAGTACTAGGAGAACAATGTATACAGAAGTATACGATATCCTATTGGTACTCTATCGCTTGTAAAGGAGCATACAACACTCCGCCCTCTCCCTATGCTCCAGCTCAGGGGTGCCCAACCAGTGGCCTCTGTAGCCCTCTGATGTGGCTGTGACCTCCTGCTCTGGGATGGCGGGTCAGTAAGCCCAGATCCTGGGTTGCCAACCCACCATTCCAAAGCATCAGTATTGTGGATGGAGCTGGCGGTAGAGGAAGCAAGCGCCTGCGGAGGGATCAGAGCCGCATAAGCCGATGCCTTCTCTGTAGCGCAGTGCACCTGATGCTTTCCTGAGGTCACCTGCACCGAGCCATAGACTTCTATTATATCCTCCGGGTTTGGTGAGCTTTCAGAAAGCGCACCTCCCCTGCAAGACATAATAGTCTATGGGAAAGTGCAGCTATCCCGAAAGTTCACTGCGCTGCACCCACAGTGCAGGAAAACCACAGCACATCAGTATGGAAGCAGGTTTAGGCCCCTTTCACACGATTGGCCCAATCAGGTCCACCTGTCCACTTTTCAGGTGGACCCTCCATTCACATTTATGTGTCCCTTTACACACTCACCTCCTCACCGCGCTTCCGTTATCGATAGACACCGGAAATTACGTCACAAGGCTCCACCCGACGCGTTGCGTCACTGGTCACTTGACTTCCTCAGGAATCTTCCTGCAGGTTTGGTGAGCTTTCAGAAAGTGCACCTCCCCTGCAAGATAAAATGGTCTATGGGAAAGTGCAGCTAACACACAAGTGCACTACACCCATAGTGCAGGTAAACCACAGCGCATCAGTATGGAAGCAGGTTTAGGCCCCTTTCACAGGATTGGTCCAATGAGGTCCATCTGTTCGTTTTTCAGGGGGACCCTCCATTCACATTTATGTGTCACGTTACACACTCGCCTCCTCACCATGCTTCCGTTCTTGATAGACACCAGAAGTGACGTCACAAGGCTCCACCCAACGCGTTGTGTCACTGGTCACCTGACTTCCTCAGGGATCTTCCTGTGGGTTTGGTGAGCTTTCAGAAAGTGCATCTCCCCGACAAGATATAATAGTCTATGGCAGGGAGATGCAATTAGCGGACCTCCAGCTGTTGCAGAACTACAAGTTCCATGAGGCATAGCAAGACTCTGACAGCCACAAGCATGATACCCAGAGGCAGAGGCATGATGGGACTTTTTGAAACAGCTGGAGGTCTGCTAATTGCATATCCCTGGTCTATGGGAAAGTGCAGCTAACCCACAAGTGCACTGCGCTGCATCCACAATGCAGGTAAACCAGAAAGTGCATCTCCCCTGCTAGAGATAATAGTCTATGGGAAAGTGCACTACACCCACAGTGCAGGTTAACCACATCGCATTAGTATGGGAACAGGTTTATGCCCCTTTCATACGATTGGTCCAATTAGATCCACCTGTTCGTTTTTGAGGTGGGCCCTCCATTCATCTCTATGTGTCCCTTTACACCCGCCTAGGTCCGATCCGTTAAAAAAAAGACTTTTCTGAGTTTCAGTGTATTTCTCACCCTATGTACCCAGACGCAGGGGGCTAGATTCAGGTAGGAGCGCGTAATTTTAAAATAGCGTACCATAAGCTATTTACACTACGCCGCCGCAACTATTCACAAAGCACTTGCCTGTAAAGTTGTGGCGGCGTAGCGTAAATGGCCCGTCGTAAGTCATATTGGGTGGGTAGGGGGCGTGTATTATTTAAATTACGCGCGATCCCGCGCCGAACGTACTGCGCCGGCCGTAAATTTGTCCCAGTGCGCATGCTCGCAAATACTCAATGAAAACGTCATGAACGTCACTTACGCAAAGCCCTATTCCCGAACGTTTGACGTAAACGACGGGAAAAAATACGCCGGCACACCGTCCATACTTAACATTGGCTCCGTCTCATACAGCAGGGGTAACATTACGCCGGACCTACACTTACGCAAACGACGTAAAAAAAAAATGTGCCGGCCGTACGTTCGGGAATCGGCGTATTAGGCTCATTTGCATATTTTAGACGGGAACGCCACCTAGCGTCCAGCGTAAATATGCAAGTTAGATACAACAGCGTAAGAGACTTACGCCAGTAGGATCTAATAGAAATCTATGCGTAACTGATTCTACGAATCAGTCGCATAGTAAGGAGGGCTCAGACGCAGAGATACGACGGCGTATCTGGAGATACGCCGTCGTATCTGGAGATACGCCGTCGTATCTCTTTCCTGAATCTAGCCCAGTGTGAAGCCAAGTGAAGGAGACAGACAGACACAGGAGATGGAGGATCCTGCAGCTGGAGATAGAGAGAGATTCTGATGAGGAGCTGTCCAGCACTCTCCTGCTGAAATAGAGCCATCTTTATAGTTCAGCAGGAGAGTGCTGGACAGCTCCCCATCAGAATCTCTCTCTATCTCCAGCTGCAGGATCCTCCATCTCCTGTGTCAGTCTCCTGCATCTGGGTACATAGGGTGAGAAATACACACTGATTAACCACTTGCTTACTGGGCACATATACCCCCCTCCAGCCCAGGTGAAATTTCAGCTTCCGGCGCTGCGTCGCTTTAACTGACTTTAATTGCGCGGTCGTGCGACGTGGCTCCTAAACAAAATTTACGTCCTTTTTTCCCCACAAGTAGAGCTTTCTTTTGGTGGTATTTGATAACCTCTGCGGTTTTTATTTTTTGCGTTATAAACAAAAAAGACCGACAATTTTGAAAAAAATACAATATTTTTTACTAGGGCTGTGAATGATCAAAATTTTTGTGTTCGATTAATCGTTTTTTTTTTTAATCGATTAATCGACTAATTTCGATTAATTATAACGCACATACAGATCCAACTACTTTTAGCTGATCTCCTTGCAGGCCGATTCCCAGTGCAGCTCCCAACCACTGGAAAAATGGATAGCAGGATACAAAAAACACACAAAGGCAGCGCTCGATGGGAAGAGCATTAAAACTTTTATAGTCTTCAAGTAGGTAACAAAATAAATATTGCACTGGAGATAAAATCGATGTAGCTACATAAACTGTAAAAATGGTGCGAGTAATACCAAATGGTACCAAAAGCAGTCATAAAAACCTGTAGCTAAGTATGATACTGGTATAAAAATGTGTACAACGATGCCACTGCTGAATCCAGATCCAGATGAGGAGGGGTTAACATCAGTACATCGGCATGTAGATGTCCCATGAAGGGAACTATCACAACTCCCAGTGGATGGTTGTAGAATCCCAGGTTGACAGAGGGAAGTAATAGAGGGAAGTGTAACAGCGCTTGCGTCAGGGCTGTCTTAATGAGAGGGCACACCTGGGCACTGCCCAGGGGCCCCAGCTGCATTGGGGGCCCCTGCAATTTGCCCAAAGCAGCTGGTCCTTGAGCCTACGCTGCCCCGAAATTGGGGGCCCCATGATGGCACTGAGAGTGATAGATACACAGGGGAGGCAGTCTGCCTTCTACCTACTTGATGTCTGTTTACCTGCACTGTCATTATTGTAGGGGCCCCAGAGCATTTCTTTGCCCAGGGGCCCAAGATGCTATTAAAACGGCCCTGGCTTGCGTGTGGCAGATAATAAGGTCCTGCCGGCATGCAGATATGAAGGCACAGCAAAGGAGCCCTTCAGATGGACACGGCAAGCCCCGCCGGTGTCCATGATGTCACCGGATCTCTGACAGAACTTCCTGAAGGCCAAGAAGCCGGCAGAGAGGCGAGTACCAGTCATAAGAATTTTTTAATCGATCAAAAAGATTTTGATCGATCAAAAAAATTAAAGATTAATCGATCGATTAAAAGTTAATTTGCACAGCCCTATTTTTTACTTGTTGCTATAATAAATAGCCCAATTTTTTTTTTTTTTTAAAAAACGTTTTTTTTTCTCAGTTTAGGCCAATACGTATTCTACATATTTTTGGTAAAAAAAATCTAAATAAGCGACTGGTTTGCGCCAAAGTTATAGCGCCTACAAAATAGGGGACAGAATTATTATTTTTTATTATTTATTTTTTTACTAGAAATGGCGGCGATCTGCGATTTTTATTGGGACTGCGACATTATGGCGGACACATCGGACACTTTTGACACATTTTTGGCGCCGTTCACATTTATACAGCGATCAGTGCTATAAATATGCACTAATTATTGTATAAATGTGACTGGCATTGAAGGGGTTAACACTAGGGGGTGAGTAAGGGGTTAAATGTGTACCCTGCATAGTGTTCTAACTGTGTGGTAGGGGGACTGACTGGGGAGGTGATCGATCTGTGACCCAATGTACAAGGGACACAGATTGGTCTCCTCTCCAGAGACAGGACGATGTCTCTGTGTAAGCCGGCAATGAGAGATGATCTCATATGTTTACATTTGAGATCATCTCTCATTGGCCGCACAGATCGCATCGCAAATGGCCACTCTGTTTGGCCATTCGCGGCGATCTGTAATTGGCTGTGTCCAAGGGACACGGCCAACACAGAATTTCCCCGCTGCGCGCTCGGGGAACAAGCAAAGGGGAGGACGTCAATTGACGTCCTCCTGGATTTTCAGGTCCGCGCTGAAGCCGTCATTCGGCTATAGCGCAGGCTTCAAGTAGTTAAAAAAATACTAATGACTTGAGTCCAAATGCAAATTATTAGGTGAAAATAAATAAATAAATAAATTGACTAATAAATCTATATCTTGATGGAAAGGGAACCAAACATTGATCCAACACTGAAAAAAATCAAGGAAAATAATTATATAGATTGGCCGCTCACCGAAAACGGATTTAAAAAACGAATTAACCAAATTTAACTAAACAAAATAACTAGATTAACAAATCAAATGGAAAGAAAACAATTTTTCTGGTCATGCACATGTCTACTTTTAATGGTACATTTAAAGTGATTGTAAAGTCTTTTGCACAAAGCAGCCCTGATCCTCCTCTTCTTGGGTGCCTTTTTGCTGCTCCTATCGAGTGCCCCCACAGCAAGCAGCTTGCTATGGGGACACCCAGGCCGAGCTGCAGCTCCGTGTGTCCAGTCAGACATGGAGCTTCAGTTTGGCCCCGCCCCTCTCTCTCCTGTTAGGCTGACTGACTTTGATTGACAGCCGTGGGAGATAATGGCATGGCTGCTGTGTCTCAGCCAATCAGGAGGGAGATTCTCGGGCGGCTGAGCAACTCGTGGACATCGCTGGACAGAGATAGGGCTCAGGTAAGTATTAGGGGGTGTTGGGGGGGGCTGCTACACAAAGAAGGCTTTTTATCTTAATGCATCTTATACAAAATGTGTTTTCCTTCTCACGACAATGTTGTTTGTTTCCCAGGAAAACGTGAGAGCAGATTATGAAGAAAAATAATACCGACTTGCGCACGAATGAGTACAGATCACTACATGTCTGATAAACTGGCGAGTGATTAAATATACGGAGGCATTACTGGGAAAATGAAAGAATGCTTCTATCTGGCAAATGAGATTGACATGTAAGAAACTGCAAAATAATGTACTTTTAAGGATAAATAAACTGCTGATAAATGAACATCTTTGGAATACTGAAAGCAAGCTTATTAAATCAAACACTAAACAGGAAAATGATTACCCGACCCGGCACAGTGCACACAAGACTAAATTATTGTTTTTTCGGTAGAGCAAGGCAGGAAACATTCTGCTCCATAGAATTTCCTGTTTTCTGAAGCTCATGTGATCTTTTCATCATTTCCAAACTTTCCAGATCATGGCTAGGAATTTGGCCAGATGAAAAGTGGAGCTTCTGGTTCTACTTGAATCCATACGTTTTTCAGAATATTCCTATGGAGCATACACTAGGGGGCGCCATATGCTCCACAGGAACATGGAGAAAACCACCTGAAATAATCCACTTTGGAAGTGGTTTTTCTTTATAGCAACATTCCAGTGAAATCCTGACTATACCTAAATCTACTCCTACCCCCATTCTGAGGCCGTGTACACACGGCAGAGAACCTCGACGGGCAGAACACATCGTTCCGCCCGTCGAGGTTCTCTGCCGGCCGTCGAAATCGGCGACCCGCCCGTCGGGAATGGCAACCAGCCATTCATCCAGGCGGGCCGTCGAGCAAATAGAGAGCGTGCTCTCTTTTCGCTCGACGGGATTCCCGACGGGCGGGGCGAGCGCTCTGTGTACACACAGCCGAGGTCCTCGCTGGAATGCAGCTTCCAGCGAGGTTCTCGCTGGTTTCCAGCGAGAACCTCGGTCGTGTGTACGCCGCCTAAACCTATTCTAACTACCCTGATGTCTCGTACACACGACCAGTTTTCTTGTAGGCCATGACAGCTTTTGGCCGAGAAAACTGTCCATGTGTAAGCTCCATGGCAGTTTTCCCAACAGGAAAACCACCAGGAATCCTGGCAGGAAAAATGAGAACATGCTCTCTTTTTTCCCGACAGGATTCCCGGTGGTCTTTTTCCCTACAGTTTTGGGGAAAGTCTGCGGTGAAGCATACACACGGCCGGGTTTCCTGAACAAAGCTCTCATGGCAGTTTTAGCCAGGAAAACCGGCTGTGTGTTAAGCCCCATAAACACGATGGGCCAGATTCATGTAGAGTTACGCCGGTGTATCAGTAGATACGCCGTCGTAACTCAGAATCTGAGCCGTCGTATCTTTAAGCGTATTCTCGAAACAAGATACGCTTAAATCTTACTAAGATACGTCCGGCGTAAGTCTCCTACGCTGGTGTATCTTAACTGCATTTTTACGCTGGCCGCTAGGGGCGTCCCCGCTGATTTACGCCTATAATATGTAAATCATCGAGATACGCCTATTCACGAACGTACGCCCGGCCGACGCAGTGAATTAACGCCGTTTACGTAAGGTGTTTTCCGGCGTAAAGATAAACCACCAAAAAGATGGCACATCCTATGTTAAGTATGGACGTCGGGACCGCGTCAAATTTTTCAGATTTTACATCGTTTGCGTAACTCGTCCGTGAATGGGGCTTTACGTCTTTTACGTTCACGTCGAAACCAATGCATCTTAGCGTCATAATTTGGAGCATGCGCACTGGGATATGTCCACGGACAGCGCATGCACAGTTCAAAAAAAAATGTAAAAAACGTGGGGTCACAACACATTTAATTAAAACACGCCCACCTCATCCACATTTGAATTACCCGGGCTTACGCCGGCCCATTTACGCTACGCCGCCGTAACTTAGCTTGGTAAATACAGCATTTGCCTCGCTAATTTACGGCGGCGTAGCGTATCAGAGCTACGTTACGCCCGCGGAAATTTAAATCGCGCTACGTGAATCTGGCCCTGTCAGTTTTCCTGCAGGTTTTCTCTTTAGGTTTACCAAAACCACGTAGTGTAAGGGCCTGCCTGATTGCATACGAATTGAAACTCTAAGGCCGCGTACACACGATCGAATCTATCTGCTGAAAACGGTCCTACGGACCGTTTCAGCAGACAGATTCGATCGTGTGTACGGGCGGACAGACAGATTTTTCCAGCAGACAGATTTTAAAGCCTGCTTTAAAATCTGTCTGCTGGGAACCCGTCCGTCCGACATGTCTGCTGGTTAGTACGCTAACCAGGCAGACATATCTCTCCGCACATGCGTCAAATGGATTTGCGGAAGTGTTTTACTTCCTGGTGACGTGGCGGCGTCAACGTCACCGCCACGTCACCGCGCTGTCTGCCGGTGGGGATTTTGGTTTGATCGTGTATACCTGATCAAACCGATATATCCCAGCAGACAAATCCGATCAAAACAGTCTGTCAGACCGATTTGATCGGATTTATTTCATGGTGTGTACGGGGCCTTAAGGTTTGACCTCATATTAGATGGTTTTGGTAGACCTGAAGAGAAAACCTGCAGGAAAACTGATAGGCCAGATTCAGGATGGCGAGCGGTTCTTTGCGGCGGCGTAACGTTACCTATTTACATTACGCCGCTGCAACTTTACTCGCAAGTGCTGTATTCACAAAGCACTTGCGTGTAAAGTTACGGCGGCGTATTGTAAACTGTGTGGCCAAATTCAAATTCGGCGGGTAGGGGGCGTCTCCTATTTAAATTAGGCGTGTCCACACGCCGACCGTACTGCGCATGCGTCGACCATAGAAAAATCCCATTGCGCATGCTCCGAATTATGACAGTGTTTTAGATGTGAACGTAATCGACGTAAATTCCCATTCACGGACGAGTTACGCAAACGGCATAAACATTTTCTAATTTCCCGCGATCACGACGTCCATACTTAAAATAGGATGTGCCTGCTTTTGACAGCTTTATCTTTACGCCGGGAAACCCCTTACGGAAATGGCGTAAAGTGACTGCGTCGGGCCTGCGTACGTTCGTGAATTGGCGTATCTCGCTGATTTACGCCGAGAATATGTAAATCAGCGAGAACGCCCCCAGTGGCCATTTTAAAATTGCAGTTAATATCCGACGGTGTAATACAATTACGCCTGTCGGATCTTTGTTGCAAACCGGCGTATCTTGTTTTCTGCATACAGAAAACAGATAAGCCGGCGCAAAGTGTGAGTTATGCCGCCGTATCACTGATACCCCGGCATAACTCTTTCTAAATCTGGCCCATAGTGTGCATAGGGGAAAAAGCTACTGAGCAGGTTCTTGGTTTTCCCCGCGGTTTTCCCAGCTGATTTTTTACCGCCGGGAAAACCGATCGTGTGTACAAGGCATAAGAAAGGAACATTTTCTATACTTACCTACGCTGAGGGCTCTCCAGTGCAGTCACATGATCAATTGCCAGGGCTGGCTTCAGTGTAGTGGAATGGATGCCCCATAGTAAGCCTATGGTAGCCCATAGTAAGCCTCATCATCACGCAGGCTCCGCAGCTGTTGCCATTTGTGTCCCATTGGGTAGATTTCCTTTCACTCCCCGTCCCATATCCAAAACGGCAAGTGAGTGGAAATCTTTCCAGAGTGGGGGAATCCCTGGTTGTCACCATTGGAAGATTCTCTATTCCTTTTCTGTGAGAACCCAAATAACAGGGCACAGAACAATACAAAACAGGTCTTCTAATCCCTTTCCACTTCATCCAAAACGAAAATGTTTTGCCCTTATGCCGCGTACACACGATCAGAATATCCGACAAGAAAAGTTCTATGTGAGCTTTTGGTTGGAAATTCCGACCGTGTGTTGGCTCCATTGGACATTTTCTATCAGAATTTCAGACAGCAAAAATTTGAGAGCTCGTTCTCAAATTTTACGATGGGAAAAGTTATTGTCGGAAATTCCAATCGTCTGTATGCAATTCTGACGCACAAAAAAAACATGCATGCTCGGAATCATTTTAAAGCATGCTTGGAATCATTGAACTTCATTTTTCTCGGCTCGTTGTAGTGTTGTACGTCACCGCGTTCTTGACTGCTGGAATTTAATTTGTGTGACCAAGAATCCACGGTTTTCTTGTCGGTATTTCCGATCGTGTGTATGCATTCTTAAAGTGGATTATTTTTTAATCTTTCCATCTATTAAATCGTTTGCCCTTGTTGTTTTAAAGGGTTTGTAAAGGAATTTTTTTTCTATCTTAATAGCTTCCTTTACCTTAATGCAGTGCAGTTTTTATGTCCTCATTGTTCGTTTTTGCTCTCAAGTTGCTGTAATTCTTCTCTGATCTCCACACTTCCTGGTTGTCTGTTTCCTGATGACCACAGTACTGGGAGCTTTCTCTCTGTGGTCACTAATTAAGGAGGTGTGATTACTGTGTGTCTAAAACCCCTCAGCACCAATTAGTTTCATTTTACAAACCATCACTGCCCTGTATTGGCTCTGTGGCTCTGTACAGCAGAGAGGCAGGAAACAACATGCAAAAACTAAACTAGAAACTACAGGCACATTATATGATTGATTTTTATCTATTTTTTATATTTTTTAAATTAGTTAACTATTATGTCTATATACCCTGTAAACCATGGGTCTTCAAACTAGTTGTTCATGAACTACAATTCCCATCATGCCTTGTCATGTCTATGAATGTCAGAGTTTTACAATGCCTCATGGGATGTGTAGTTCTGCAACAGCTGGAGGGCCGTAGTTTGAGGATCCCTGGTGTAAACAGTCATTTCAGGATTTTTTTTTATTATTTACAACTCCTTTAACTTAGTAAATAGTAAACCATTTATTTTCTGCCAGTAAATACCTTATACAACCCACTTCATGTTTCTTCTCTGGTCATTAGCCCAGGCTTATGACATCATGCACAGCTCTCTCTCTCACTCTTGTGAGAGTTTGCCAGGAAGGGAGGGGGAGGTGAGTCATAAGAGGGCCAATGAGAGCTGCATAGCCAGAGGTGTGTCTGTGTAGATCCAGGAAGTGAACAAGAATCTGCTTCAGCTACCCACAGTTAAAATGGCTGCAGCCAGACTCAGTGGAGGGAGAATTCTGCAGCATATTTGGCAAGTAGAGAATCACAGTATATATAAAATATTATGCGAAGTGGTCGGAAGGAAGCTTCAGAATGGCAAAGATGTTTTTATTACGTGAGCAGACTCCAGGTCCTCTTTAAAGAGCAAACATGGGCTTGCAAGAATGGACCTATAATAAACTCTTCTTTCATGTCCTGGACTAAAAGAGTAAAAAAAAAAAAAACATATTGTCCCTTTGAGAATAGCAAAATATATCCCAGGCTATTTCATTGGTTGCGTCCAAGGCTGTAGGGACTCAGGAGTATATTTGCTAGGGGTGCAACTGATGAAAAACTCACGGTTCGGATCCTTTCTCGAATCAGAGTCACGGATCGGATAATTCTTCGGATCAGCAAAAAAAAAAAAGACAAATAAACATAAGTTTGTCTTTTTGTTTATTAACACATTTTCATATTATTTTAAAATATGTAGAATGAAATTAAAGTACACAAGGCAGTGAGGGAAGGCAGGGGAGCTCATCTAGGCTGCCGCTGGGTGGAGCAAGATGACCAGGAGGTAGGCCAAAGCCGTGGCCTACCCCAAGGCTGGTGTAGGCTACGGATGTGTTGTTGGAGTGCTCCAGGCAATCGGGAAGGCCAAGAAAGCTTGTTGTGGCCGCCGGGTGGAACAAGATGACCGCCGCTCCGGGAGCTAGGCCAAAGCTGTGGCTTTTCCTATGGTTGATGCAGGACCAGGAAGCCGCACGTATGCGGCCACAAGTGGCATTCTAGCAGGCTGACAGGCTCTAAAAGGCAGCGGAGGAGACCGGACGGAAACCTCCAGGATGAAGTGGATGGCAAGAATGTGCCCGGATGGTGAGGATGCTGACAGGATAGTTCACACTACCTGTTTATACACAGAGCTCCATGTCTCTGCTCAGTTACTGGGCAATTGCAGGTGCCCAGCGGCCACCGGGCACGTGCATCATGTTCCCAGTAACACAACGGGCACGTGCGCACGCACTCCCTAGCGGCTGTGAAAGATGACTCAAGTATAAGCCAAGGGGGGCATTTTCAGCAAAAAAAAAAATGCTGAAAAACTTGGCTTATACTCGAGAAAATATACGGTATTTAAATAAAATAAAAAATCGCAGATTATCAGTAAAAGCATCTGAGGCCGCGTACACACGAGGAGACATGTCCGATGAAAACGGTCCGCGGACCATTTTCATCGGACATGTCTCCTGGGATAATTTGGTCTGATGTGTGTACACACCATCAGACCAAAATCCCCGCAGACAGAGAACGCGGTGACGTGGCGGTGACGTTGACCCCGCGACGTGCGAAAACAAGGAAGTAAAATGCTTCCACGCATGCGTCGAATCCATTCGACGCATGCGGGGGATTTCGGTCCGCTGGTTAGGCGTACTAACCAGCGGACATGTCCGACGGACAGGTTTCCAGTGGACAAGTTTCTAAGCATGCTTAGAAACTTTTGTCCGCTGGAAACCTGTCCGCTAGGCCGTACACACGATCAAACATGTCCACGGAAACTGGTCTGCGGACCAGTTTCAGCGGCATGTTCGATCGTGTGTATGCGGCCTTAAAGTCTGTAAATCTATTCCCTATTTTGTAGCCGTTCTAACTTTTGCGCAAACCAATCAATATACGCTTATTGAGTTTTTGTTTACCAAAAATATGTAGAAGAATACATATTGGCCTATACTGATGATCAATTTTTTATTTATTTTTTGGGATATGGAAAAAGTTAAAAATATTGTTTTATTCTTCAAAATTCTCGGTCTTTTTTTGTTTATAGCGCAAAAAATAGAACCTGCAGAGGTGATCAAATATCACCAAAAAAAAAGTTCTATTTGTGGGAAAAAAAGGACATACATTTGTTTGGGTACAGCATTGCTCGCTCGCACAATTTTCAGTTAAAGCGACGCAGTGCCGTATCGCTAAATATGGCCTGGTCATTAAAACTTTCCGGGGCTGAAGTGGTTAATGATGTTTTCCGAGAAGTGCCCAAGTGATACATTAGAAGGATAGAGAAGTGCTTACATTGTGTTAATTCCATAGTTTTGCCAGGAGGCGCATGCTATAGTAACTTGAAAGATTTAATTCCATTTGTAGAGATAAATTCGATTTGTAAAATTATTTTCTACAAATGCGCCATCGCAGAATGACTCAACGCGCGTTTCCTGTGAACAGAGTGTATGCACGTTTCACAGCTTCTAAATATAACTCCATCTTATGCCGCGTACACACGGTCGTTTTTTGCGATGAAAAAAAACGACGTTTTTTAAAAACGTCATTTAAATTGATCGTGTGTGGGCAAAACGTCGTTTTTTGTCTTCAAAAAAAACGTAACTCTCGTTTTTCACGTTTTTCAAAAAGTCACGTGTGTAGCAAAAAGTCTTTCAAAACGACGTTTTTCAACCGCGCATGCCAAGAAGCTAGTTATGAAGCGAGCTTCAATGGAAAAGAGTGGTGAACGTAACCTCGCTTTTTGTGAAAAAACGATGGTGTGTATGCAAAATTGTCTTTGAAAAGTGACGTTTCAAAAACGTCGTTTTTACTTCACAGAAAACGTCGTTTTTTTTCATCGCAAAAAACGACCGTGTGTACGCGGCATTATTAGAGTAAGTGTCTGCCGCAAAGTAACTCTCACATATGCTCTGTGGGAACATCCCTCCAAAGCTGAGACGCGGCCTGATGTAACAAAGCACCTATTAAATGTAGCTATATATGGAGTAATAAAACTCATTAAGGGCCCATTCAGACTCGTTGCGTAAAAGCAAAGCATTATCATGCATTAAGATAGCACATCGATATGAACTGGTAGGGCACCCCTAATCTACGTCATTACAGACAGGACCAATTTTTATGCAGTGTTTCATAATGCGTGGCATGTGTGTTGTGCTGTGCTGCCCACTACTGTAGCTTTGCGCTGGGTGGCATTCTATGTAAATGGCTGCACTGCAAACTGCACTGTTGTGGTAAAACACAACAAAACACACATTTAACCACTTCCCTACTGGGCCCTTTCACCCCCTTCCTGCCCAGGCCAATTTTCACCTTTCAGCGCTCTCACACTTCGAATGACAATTGCGCGGTCATGCAACACTGTACCCAAATTTAATCACTGCTGTTTTTTTTATTTTTCCCCAAAAAAAGAAAGAACATTTCTGTCAGTAAATTTTGTAAAAAAGTAATTTTACTTCTTCACTAATGTGTGCTGATGAGGCAGCACTGATAGGCTGCACTGATGAGGTGGCACTTATGGGCACTGATGAGGCGGCACTGAAGGTCACTGATTAGGTGGCACCAATGAGGAAGCACTAATAGGCCACACTGATGGGCACTGATAGGTTGAAATAATATGCGGCACTAATGAGCACTGATAGGTGGCACTGATAGGCATTGATAGACAGCACTGATGAGCAGGCACTGAAAGGCATCACTTACTGGCATCATTAATGGAATCACAGTGCTGGGGCTTTACTGTAATCAGGGCCAATGCCAATCCTGACCTCCCTGGGGCCCTAAGCAAAATGACACGGCACATTAAAAATGAGAAGCGGGGGGGCGCTGACGAGAGTGACATGTCACATTAACCACTTAAGACCCGGACCAATACGCTGGTAAATGACCCAAGGTGTTTTTGCGATTCGGCACTGTGTCACTTTAACAGACAATTGCGCGGTCGTGCGACGTGGCTCCCAAACAAAATTTGCGTCCTTTTCTTCCCACAAATAGAGCTTTCTTTTGGTGGTATTTGATCACCTCTGCGATTTGAATTTTTTGCGCTATATACAAAAATAGAGCAACATTTTTGAAAAAAAAACACTATTTTTTACTTTTTGTTAAAAAAAAAATCAAATAAACTAAATTTTAGTCAAACATTTAGGCCAAAATGTATTTAGCCACATGTCTTTAGTAAAAAAAAAAAATCGCGATAAAAAAAAATAGCTACCTAGCGGGAACAGCGACACTAATACAGCGTTCAGAAAAATGATCGCTTAGTGACGCTGGCAATAGGGAGTGAAAGGGTTAACTAGGGCGGTGATCAGGGGGTTAAAACTTTATTAGGGGGGTGGGGGGGCTATCCTGAACCTAACACTAACTGATTTTACACTGCCTGTCACACTGACACTAAATGCAGTGATTAGATCACTGCATTCAGTGACACTGTGACAGGGGGGGTGGGGGGGCAGATCGCAAGGGGTTAAGTATGCCTATGTGAGTGTGTGTCAGTGTAATGTTGGTGCACACTTACTGTTAGGTGTTTCTCCCATCGCAGCGGTTGGAAATACCGCTGCGATGGGAGATTACATCACTTCCCCCTTCCTGTGTTTACACAGGAGGAGGAAGTGACAGGAGACTGGGAGCGCGCGCATTGGCTGGGAGCGATCGCGGGGGGGCGGGTAAACGCCGACATCCGCCCGCTCGTCCCGGATCGCTCCCGGAGCCAGGGGGACCCCCGCACGCCGCGGAGGGGGTCCAGATGGGACCCCCGAACCGCACTGAGGCGGGGACGTAAATTTACGCCCTTGTGCCTGTACGTGCCATTCTGTGGCCGTATATGTGCGTGCGGGGGTCCTTAAGTGGTTAAAGAAAGTTGAGAGGCGGGGGGAGGGGGTGTTCTGCTGTCATAAAAGACTCAGCCAGCGAGTTTAGAAGCAGGGTGAGGGTGCGAAAATGATTTCTCACCAGGCGGGGCCTCTACTAATTTGGGGGGCCCTTTGCAGCTTTGCGGGGCCCTAAGCGGCTTGCATAGTTAGCCTATAGCGAGGATTGGCCCTGATCAGGGCACTGATTACCTTTCCTGGTAAGACAAGGAGAGCCGATAAATGGCACTTCCTTGTTTACATGTGACCGGCTGTCGGACTCAGGGGAGCCTGAGAGGATCGGGAATGCGACTCATGTGAGTTCAGACCAAGGATCTAGGGGCTTGTTCTTTTGTTGGCTACCCCACTGTGCTAGGAAAGTCAGCTACCGGGTGCAGCAGAAAGGGAATAATGGCCACTTTTCTCGATGAGAAAAATGCTCTGGAGCCTACACACGACCGTTTTAAACGACCAATTTAAAAAATGGCTATTTTCACATCATGAAAAACGGTCGTGTGCGCGGCTTTAGGCTGATTATACAAGAAACAAGCCTAAGTGTGTGCGATGAAAAAAAACTGGAAGTAAAAAACTGTCACTTTCAAAGGATGTTGCCTACACACCATCGTTTTTTTTTCACAAAAAACGAGGTACTTCACCACACTTTTCCATTGTATACTGCTCCTCTGGGCACCTAGAAAAAACGTGCAATTCCATTAAACAAAAAACGACGTTTTGAAAAACACACAAAAAATTTATTTTTTTTGGGTTCGTTTTTTTGAGAAAAAAACGACGTAAAATCATCTTTAAATGGTTTTAAAAAAACGTCGTTTTTTTTCACACATGTGGTGTGTAGAATGGCCTCTGGCTGTGGAGTTTTTCTATTATGGACACATTTATTAGAAAATAAAAGGTGACTGGTCTATTATGGACCTTGCAGAGCCTAGCTCTGAGGAAGGGGGTGCTTCCCTGAAACGCTTTAGCTCTACCCCATGATTGGTCCTGATAGCGACATGACATAGTGACATGATAGCATCACACAGTTGCTGCAGATTTGATGTGAATCTGCCATTCCACCACATCCCAAAGGGGCTCTATTGGATGAGATGTGGTGACTGTGGAGGCCATTGGGGTACAGTGACCTCATTGTCCAGTGGTGAGATGATTGGAGCTTTGTGACATGGGGGATTATCCTGCTGGAAGGAGCCATCAGAAGATGGGGACACTGTAGTCATAAATGGAGGGACAGGGTCAGCAACAATACTCAGGTAGGCCGTGGCCTTTTAAACGATGCTCAATTGGTACCAAGTGTGCCAAGAAAACATCCCCCACACCATTACACCACCATCACCAGCCTGGACCAGTGATACAAGGCAGGATGGATCCATGCTTTTATGTTTACGCCAAATTATGACCCTTCAATCTGAATGTTGCAGCTGAAATCGAAACTCATCAGGCCAGGCAACATTTTTCCAATCTTCTCTGGTCCAATTTTGGTGAGCTTGTGTGTATTATAGCCTAATTTTCCTGTTCTTAACTGACAGGAGTGGCACCCGGTGTGGTCTTCTCCCGCTGTAGCCCATCTGCTTCAAGGTTCAATGTGTTGTGCATTCAGAGATGGTATTCTGCATACCTTGGTTGTATTGAAGTGGTTATTTGAGTTACTGTTGCCTTTCTATCATCTCAAACCAGTCTGCCCATTCTCCTCTGAACTCTGACATCAACAAGGCATCTTCCTCCACAAAACTGCCGCTCACTGGATATTTTCTCTTTTTCGGACCATTCTCTGTAAACCCTAGAGATGGTTGTGCGTGAAAATCCCAGTAGATCAGCAGTTTTTGAAATACTCAGACCAGCCCATCTGGCACAAACAACCATGCCACGTTCAAAGTCACTTAAATCCCCTTTCTCCCCGATTCTGATGCTCAGTTTGAACTTCAGTAAGTCATCTTCACCACGTCTAGATGCCTAAATGCATTGAGTTGCTGCCATGTAATTGGCTGATTAGCAATTTGTGTTACCAACCAAGCAATTGAACAGGGGTACCTAATAAAGTGGCCGGTGAGTGTATAATGAGGTTTAGATAAACTTGGTTTTGTATATAAAAAGTGAACACAATCAGTAAACCATTTTATTTTACAAGTAGTACACTGCCATCTTCTGGTGAATATAAGGTACAGCATTGGTAAGAGACCAAGACATTGAAGTCACTGAACTGATTGGTTTATTAAAAGGATTTCGGAAACAGTAGCAATCAGAGTAAGACAAAAACTCTCATATCTCTTGTTTGTGCCATCAACACACACAAAACACACTGATAGAATGTAATAACTCCATTGGGATCTGCAGTATGTGACATACATATATAGCTAGTGTAAGGTGACCAGATTTGTTAAATGAAATCCGGGGGCATATTTTTTCTTTACTAGTAATGGCAACAATCAGTAGGCGAAAAGTGAAAAATTCTCTCTGTTTTAATTCCTTTAATAAATTTCGTTAATTAAGTTAGGTTCGCATGTGTTGAATTTTCGTTTTCGGACCTTTTCACAATTTCAAAAATACGCCTCTCCGTTTTTCGAAGTCTTACTCGGAAAAAAAAACTTCAAATATTTCAACCAGATTAAGAAAACAAAATCTGTCTCTTTTCAAATAGAATTTTTTCGAATTAAATTCGAAAATTTTTTTTTTTTTTTTTTTTTTTTTTTCCCGATCGAATTTAGTCTACTACTGAAAAAAAAAAAAAAAATTCGATGGACCATTTTTTTTTCGGAGCGGAGGAAGAATCACTCCACCAGGAATAATGAAGGAATTTCAAGAAACGAGAAGATCCTAACAATCAGGCTCTCTGCCTGTCGCCAGCCTCTCAACTCTTACTCTTCGGGCCCCGGCTGACGGAGGGAAGATCACTCCACCAGGCAAGGAGATCAGGATGGCCAGGATTGAGCCAAGGCAGAAGAACATGCGAGAGGAGCAGAAAGGGCATGCGCCCGAAACTGAAGAAATATTCTCTCCGCTCCGACCAGCACATGATCATCAGAAAGGGGCACAGATAATGGGAAAAATACACCTCTGACTGTCTTTGAAATTGCTCCTGCCCCCTATTAAATCCAATCTGGGGACAAATCCAGGGACAGAATTGGTCCGGGGACAGTGTCCTCAATCAGGGGACTGTCCCCTGAAACTGGGGATGTCTGGTCACCCTAATGTAATGAGAGTTTATCATCATTAGATTATCATTAGACTATATTTCTACATAAAGTATCATGAGCAGTGGTGTAATTAGGCTTTGTGCTGCCCTAGGCCTGACTAAACTCGACTAGTGCAACCCCTCATTTAAATATGACTCACCCCTTCCTGTCAAGGTCACACCCCTTCCTGTTTAAGACATGCACTGACATTTTCCAGTGGGGACACTAGTTCTGAGGGCCTTGGGGGGGGGGGGGGGGGGGGTTCTCTTAATCTGCAATGATTTCCTCTCACTTCCTGTTTGTCTATGGGGCAGAAAATGAACGGAAATAAACAGATGGCAAAATTTTTTTATCAGGGGCTATAACCCTCCCTTACTCTATCCAAAGTGAAAAAAATTCGGCTGCCCAATGACCGGGCCATTTTTTGCGATTCGGCACTGCGTCGATTTAATTAACAATTGCGCAGTCGTGCGACGCTGTACCCAAACAAAATTGCGTCCTTTTTTTTCCCCGCAAATGGAGCTTTCTTTTGGTGGTGTTTGATCACCTCTGCGGTTTTTATTTTTTGCACTATAAACAAAAAAAATAAAAAATAAATTTGAAAAAAAATCTATATTTTTTACTTTTTGCTATAATAAATATCCCCAAAAATATATAAAAAACAAATGTATTTTTCAGTTTAGGCCGATACGTATTCTACATATTTTTGGTAAAAAAAACGCAATAAGCCTATATTGATTGGTTTGCGCAAAAGTTATAGGGCCAGATTTAGCATTAGTTACGATGGCGTATCTCGAGATACGCCGCATAACTTCTAAACAGCGCCGGCGTATCTTTTTTCTGTATTCAGAACGCAAGATACGCCGGTTTGAGCTTAGATACGAGCGGTGTAATTGTATTACGCCGTCGTATCCTACCGCTAGGGGCGTTCCCGCTGATTTACGCTTAGAATATGTAAATCAGCGAGATACGCCTATTCACGAATGTACGCCCGGCTGACGCAGTGAATTTACGCCGTTAACGTAAGGCGTTTTCCAGGGTAAAGATAAACTACCAAAAAGATGGCGCATCCTATGTTAAGTATGGAAGTCGGGACCGCGTTGAATTTAAATTTTTTTACGTCGTTTGGGTAACTCATCCGTGAATGGGGATTTACGCCAATTACGTTCACGTCGAAAACAATGCGTCGTAGCGTCAGAATTTGGAGCATGCGCACTGGGATACGTCCACGGATGGCGCATGCGCAGTTAAAAAAAACATAAAAAACGTGCGGTCAAAACACATTGCCATAAAACACGCCCACCTCATTCATATTTGAATTACCCTGGCTTACGCCGGCTCATTTACACTACGCCGCCATAACTTAGCTTGGCAAATACAGCATTTGCCTCGCTAATTTACGGCGGCGCAGCGTATCAGAGCTACGTTACGTCCGCGTAATTTTAAACCGGGCCACCTGAATCTGGCCTAAAGCGTCTACAAAATAGGGGAAAGTTTTATGGCATTTTTATTAATACTTTCTTTTTACTAGTAATGGCGGCGATCTGCGATTTTTATCATGACTGAGACATTATGGCGGACACATGACCCCCCCGGTCAGGAAAGGATTATATAAAAGAGGAAGCACGGCATCTCCAAATTCAGGAGTGACCAAGACCCCAACTGTCCTGGCTGTGGCCACTCTGATGCCTCCTTTTTTCACCTGCTCTGGACCTGTCCTCCTATACAGGGGTTCTGGACCCAGGTGGTCCGATTCCTCCATGACCGGATGGGCTCCCCTGTGTCCCTCTGCCCCCGCCAGTGTATACTGGGACTCCTCTCACTCCCCGAAGAAGAAAAATATCTCAACACATTTCTGCAGGAAACGTTATTCCTTGCTCGGATGCAAATTGCCAGGCGCTGGATGAGGGGAGCCCCGCCCACACTACAACAATGAATTGGGGCTGTTATTGTCACTCTCCCCTATAAAAAAGTGTTATATACCAGCAGAGGCTGCCCACAGAAATATAACAAAGTTTGGGGCAGGTGGCTGGGGGACTCCTCCACCTGCACTGAAGTGGACTAGATAGAGCCCCCACCTGCTGTCTGCCTACTCCTCCTATAACGCCTCCCCCCCCTCCCCTCACGACTGTTTGGTGCCCCTTAGCCTATGTCATACCAGTAATGTCCCCCACTGTTATTCCCTGCCAATTTTACTCATGTCTATATTTATGTAAATGTCAAATGGATTTATTTGTACTTGTAGTGCATTGTTGCACTTCTCACCCGTCTGTTCTCCTGTCTCTACGATATGCTCAATAAAAGTCGTTTTGATTAAAAAAAATAAAAAAAATAAAAGAGGAAGCAATTCAATTCAATTTTTATTGTGTGTTTATGAAAGTATAATTATGGACCTATACATATTTTTTCCTTTTCCAGCTATATATATATATATATACATATATATGCATATATATATATATATGTATATTATATATATATATATATATATATATATACACACTCGGATTAAACCAAGAGTCCTTTGGTAAAATCAATTGGCCAGAAGTGAAGATCTAGTGATCGTCTCGCCCATTCGCTGACACACTTTTGACCAAGAGATTCCAAGCCTGCCCACCACGGCAAGGTAGACTCTTCTAGGGCAGGACCTACACTAAACTACACTAAGCTACACTACTGGATGCTAGTCATCATTTTTGATGGGGCAGTTGATTGAACGATCGCTCACTCATCTGCCCCCCAATTTATTTATCTGCCCCCCGTTCACTCATCTGTCCCCCCATCACTCATCTATCCCCCCTGTTCACTCATCTGCCCCCCATCACCCCCCGTTCACTTCATCTGCCCCATCACCCCCCCATTCACTCATCTGCCCCCCCTATCACCCCCCATTCACTCATCTGTCCCCCATCACCCCCCCGTTCACGTCATCTGCCCCCCCATTCACTCATCTGCCCCCCATCACCGCCACATTTACTTTTCTGCCCCCATCACCCCCCTATTCACTCATCTGTCCCCCCAATCACCCCACCCCGTTCACTCATCTGCCCCCCGTTCACTAATCTGTCCCCCCCCAATCACCCCTGTTCACTCCTTTGCCCCCCCGTTCACGTACTCTCATCTGTCCCCCCATCACTCATCTGCCCCCCATCACCCCCCCCCAGTTCACTTATCTGCCCCCATCAACCCTGTTCACTTATCTGCCCCCATCACCCTCCATTCACTCATGTGTCCCCCCCCAATCACCCCCGTTATGCCCCCCCAATTACCCCTGTTCACTCATCTGTCCCCCCATCACACTCATCTGTCCCCCCATCACTCATCTGCCCCCATCATTCCCCCCATTCACTCATCTGCCCCCATCACCCCCCTGTTCACTTTTCTGCTGCCCCCATCATCCCCCCATTCACTCATCTGTCCCCCCCAATTACCCCCATTCACTCATCTGCCCCCCCCCGTTCACCCGTTCACTCATCTGTCCCCCATCACTCATTTGCCCCCCATCACCCCCCCCCTGTTTTACTCATCTACCCCCATCACCCCCCCCCATTCACTCATCCATAGTATTAAAATAAAATCTCTCTTATAACTTTACATTTATATATATTTATACTATATTTTTTTGTTTTTTTTCTTAACAACTATAAAACTACTATTATAATTATACACGTATAATATAGGAATCATTACCATTTCATTACCCTGAAAGTCTTTAAAACTCAAGGTTAATGACCCACACATTACCATTTTGTTCGACCCCCATCACCCCCCCGTTCACAAATCTGTCCCCCCCCCGTCACTCATCTGTCCCCCCATCACTCATCTACCCCCATCACCCCCCATTCACTCATCTGCCCCCCGTTCACTCACCTGTCCCCCATCACTCATCTGCCCCCCATCACCCCCTCCCCGTTCACTTATCTGCCCCCATAACCGCCACATTTACTTTTCTGTCCCCCATCACCCCCCTATTCACTCTCATCTGTCCCCCCAATCACCCCGTTCACATCATCTGCCCCCCGTTCACTAATCTGTCCCCCCCAATCACCCCTGTTAACTCATTTGCCCCCCCGTCACTCTTCATCTGTCCCCCCATCCCACACTCATCTGCCCCCCATCACCCCCCTCCCCGTTCACTTATCTGCCCCCATCACCCCTGTTCACTTATCTGCCCCCATCACCCTCCATTCACTCATGTGTCCCCCCCCCAATCACCCCCCGTTCTGCCCCCCCCAATTACCCCTGTTCACACCATCATCTGTCCCCCCATCACTCATCTGTCCCCCCCATCACTCATCTGCCTGCCCCCATCATTCCCCCCCGTTTACTCATCTGCCCCCATCACCCCCCTGTTCACTTTTCTGCCCCTATCATCCCCCCATTCACTCATCTGTCCCCCCCCCCAATTACCCCCATTCACTCATCTGCCCCCCCCGTTCACTCTCATCTGTCCCCCATCACTCATCTGCCCCCCCCATCACCCCCCCTGTTTTACTCATCTACCCCCATCACCCCCCCCCCATTCACTCATCCACAGTATTAAAATAAAATCTCTCTTATAACTTTACATTTATACATTTATATATATTTATACTATATTTTTTTTGTTTTTTTTCTTCTAACAACTATAAAACTACTATTATAATTATACACGTATAATATAGGAATCATTACCATTTCATTACCCTGAAAGTCTTTAAAACTCAAGGTAAATGACCCACACATTACCATTTTGTCGACCCCCATCCCCCCCCGTTCACAAATCTGTCCCCCCCCCGTCACATCATCTGTCCCCCCATCACTCATCTACCCCATCACCCCCCGTTCACTCATCTGCCCCCCGTTCACCTCACCTGTCCCCCATCACTCATCTGCCCCCCCATCACCCCCTCCACCGTTCACTTATCTGCCCCCATAACCCCACCATTCACTCATCTGCCCCCATCACCCCCTATTCACTTATCTGCCTCCATCACCCCCCGATTCACTCATCTGTCCCCCCACAATCACCCCCCGTTCAGTCTCATCTGTCCCCCCCCATCACTCATCTATCCCCCCTGTTCACGTCATCTGCCCCCCATCACCCCCCGTTCACGTCTCATCTGCCCCATCACCCCCCATCACCCCATTCACTCATCTGCCCCCCAATCACCCCCATCACTCATCTGCCCCCCATCACCCCCCGTTCACTCATCTGCCCCCCATCACCCCCGTTCCTCTCATTCCCCCTCACCCCCCCCCATCATCTCCCCCCCCATCACCGCCACATTTACTTTTCTGCCCCCATCACCCCCCTATTCACTCATCTGTCCCCCCAATCACCCCGTTCACTCACATCATCTGCCCCCCCGTTCACTAATCTGTCCCCCCCAATCACCCCTGTTCACTCATTTTTCCCCCCCCGTTCACTCTCATCTGTCCCCCCATCACTCATCTGTCCCCCCATCACTCATCTGCCCCCCATCACCCCCCCCCCCCCCGGTCACTTATCTGCCCCCATCACCCTCCATTCACTCATCTGTCCTCCCAATCACCCCCGTTCACTCATCTGCCCCCCCAATTACCCCCGTTCACTTTCATCTGTCCCCCCCATCACTCATCTGTCCCCCCATCACTCATCTGCCCTCCATCATTCCCCCACCGTTCACTCATCTGCTCCCATCACCCCCCGTTCACTTTTCCTGCCCCCATCATCCCTCCATTCACTCATCTGTCCCCCCCCCCCCCAATTACCCCCGTTCACATCATTTGCCCCCCCCGTTCACATCATCTGTCCCCCATCACTCACCTTCCCCCATCACCCCCCCTGTTTTACTCATCTACCCCCATCACCCCCCCCCCCCCCCTCATTCACTCATCCACAGTATTAAAATAAAATCTCTCTTATAACTTTACATTTATACATTTATATATATTTATACTATATTTTATTGTTTTTTTTTTGTTTTTCTTTCTTAACAACTATAAAACTACTATTATAATTATACAGGTATAATATAGGAATCATTACCATTTCATTACCCTGAAAGTCTTTAAAACTCAAGGTTAATGACCCACACATTACCATTTTGTTCGACCTCCATCACCCCCCCGTTCACAAATCTGTCCCCCCCCCCCGGTCACTCATCTGTCCCCCCATCACTCATCTACCCCCATCACCCCCCATTCACTCATCTGTCCCCCCCCCCCAATTACCCCCATTCACTCATCTGCCCCCGCGTTCACCTCATCTGTCCCCCATCACTCATCTGCCCCCCATCACCCCCCCTGTTTTACTCATCTACCCCCATCACCCCCCCCCCCCCCATTCACTCATCCACAGTATTAAAATAAAATCTCTCTTATAACTTTACATTTATACATTTATATATATTTATACTATATTTTTTTGTTTTTTTGTTTTTTTTCTTAACAACTATAAAACTACTATTATAATTATACACGTATAATATAGGAATCATTACCATTTCATTACCCTGAAAGTCTTTAAAACTCAAGGTTAATGACCCACACATTACCATTTTGTTCGACCCCCATCACCCCCCCGTTCACAAATCTGTCCCCCCCCCCCGGTCACTCATCTGTCCCCCCATCACTCATCTACCCCCATCACCCCCCCGTTCACTCATCTGCCCCCCGTTCACATCACCTGTCCCCCATCACTCATCTGCCCCCCATCACCCCCTCCCCCCGTTCACTTATCTGCCCCCATAACCCCACCATTCACTCATCTGCCCCCATCACCCCCTATTCACTTATCTGCCTCCATCACCCCCCGATTCACTCATCTGTCCCCCCCAATCACCCCCGTTCACTCATCTGTCCCCTCCATCACTAATCTATCCCCCCTGTTCACTTTCATCTGCCCCCCATCACCCCCCGTTCACTTCATCTGCCCCATCACCCCCCATTCACTCATCTGCCCCCCAGTCACCCCCATCACTCATCTGCCCCCCATCACCCCCGTTCACTCATCTGCCCCCCATCACCCCCCGTTCACTCATCTGCCCCCCATCACCCCCCCATTCACTCATCTGCCCCCCATCACCGCCACATTTACTTTTCTGCCCCCATCACCACCCCTATTCACTCATCATCTGTCCCCCCCAATCACCCCGTTCACTCATCTGCCCCCCCGTTCACTAATCTGTCCCCCCCAATCACCCCTGTTCACTCTTTCCCCCCCCCCCTGTTCACTCATCTGTCCCCCCATCACTCATCTGCCCCCCATCACCCCCCCCCCCGGTCACTTATCTGCCCCCATCACCCTCCATTCACTCATCTGTCCTCCCAATCACCCCCGTTCACTCATCTGCCCCCCCAATTACCCCCGTTCACTCATCTGTCCCCCCATCACTCATCTGTTCCCCCATCACTCATCTGCCCCCCATCATTCCCCCGTTCACTTATCTGCCCCCATAACCCCACCATTCACTCATCTGCCCCCATCACCCCCTATTCACTTATCTGCCTCCATCACCCCCCGATTCACTCATCTGTCCCCCCCAATCACCCCCGTTCACTCATCTGTCCCCCCCATCACTCATCTAATCCCCCCTGTTCACATCATCTGCCCCCCATCACCCCCCGTTCACTCATCTGCCCCATCACCCCCCCATTCACTCATCTGCCCCCCAATCACCCCCATCACTCATCTGCCCCCCATCACCCCCGTTCACGCACTCATCTGCCCCCCATCACCCCCGTTCACTCATCTGCCCCCATCACCCCCCCATTCACTCATCTGCCCCCCATCACCGCCACATTTACTTTTCTGCCCCCATCACCCCCCTATTCACTCATCTGTCCCCCCAATCACCCCGTTCACATCATCTGCCCCCCCGTTCACTAATCTGTCCCCCCCAATCACCCCTGTTCACTCATTTCCCCCCCCCCCGTTCACTCATCTGTCCCCCCATCACTCATCTGTCCCCCCATCACTCATCTGCCCCCCATCACCCCCCCCGGTCACTTATCTGCCCCCATCACCCTCCATTCACTCATCTGTCCTCCCAATCACCCCCGTTCACTCATCTGCCCCCCCCAATTACCCCCGTTCACTCATCTGTCCCCCCATCACTCATCTGTCCCCCCATCACTCATCTGCCCTCCATCATTCCCCCGTTCACTCATCTGCTCCCATCACCCCCCGTTCACTTTTCTGCCCCCATCATCCCTCCATTCACTCATCTGTCCCCCCCCCCAATTACCCCCGTTCACTATCATCTGCCCCCCCCGTTCACTCATCTGTCCCCCATCACTCACCTTCCCCCATCACCCCCCTGTTTTACTCATCTACCCCCATCACCCCCCCCCCCCCCCCTCATTCACTCATCCACAGTATTAAAATAAAATCTCTCTTATAACTTTACATTTATACATTTATATATATTTATACTATATTTTATTGTTTTTTTTTTTGTTTTTTTTTTCTTAACAACTATAAAACTACTATTATAATTATACAGGTATAATATAGGAATCATTACCATTTCATTACCCTGAAAGTCTTTAAAACTCAAGGTTAATGACCCACACATTACCATTTTGTTCGACCCTCCCATCACCCCCCCCGTTCACAAATCTGTCCCCCCATCCCATCTACCCCCATCACCCCCCGGTCACACACCTGTCCCCCATCTTCCCCCCGTTTACCATCTGCCCCCATCACCCCCCCATTTCATTTTCTACCCCCATCACCCCCCATTCACTCATCTGTCCCCCCCCCCAATTACCCCCATTCACTCATCTGCCCCCCCGTTCACTCATCTGTCCCCCATCACTCATCTGCCCCCCATCCCACCCCCCCCCCCTGTTTTACTCATCTACCCCCATCACCCCCCCCCCCCCATTCACTCATCCACAGTATTAAAATAAAATCTCTCTTATAACTTTACATTTATACATTTATATATATTTATACTATATTTTTTGTTTTTTTTTTTGTTTTTTTTTCTTAACAACTATAAAAAACTACTATTATAATTATACACGTATAATATAGGAATCATTACCATTTCATTACCCTGAAAGTCTTTAAAACTCAAGGTTAATGACCCACACATTACCATTTTGTTCGACCCCCATCACCCCCCCGTTCACAAATCTGTCCCCCCCCCCGGTCACTCATCTGTCCCCCCATCACTCATCTACCCCCATCACCCCCCCCGTTCACTCATCTGCCCCCCGTTCACTCACCTGTCCCCCATCACTCATCTGCCCCCCATCACCCCCTCCCCGTTCACTTATCTGCCCCCATAACCCCACCATTCACTCATCTGCCCCCATCACCCCCTATTCACTTATCTGCCTCCATCACCCCCCGATTCACTCATCTGTCCCCCCCAATCACCCCCGTTCACTCATCTGTCCCCTCCATCACTAATCTATCCCCCCTGTTCACTCATCTGCCCCCCATCACCCCCCGTTCACTCATCTGCCCCATCACCCCCCCATTCACTCATCTGCCCCCCAGTCACCCCCATCACTCATCTGCCCCCCATCACCCCCGTTCACTCATCTGCCCCCCCCATCACCCCCGTTCACTCATCTGCCCCCATCACCCCCCCATTCACTCATCTGCCCCCCATCACCGCCACATTTACTTTTCTGCCCCCATCACCCCCCTATTCACTCATCTGTCCCCCCAATCACCCCGTTCACTCATCTGCCCCCCCGTTCACTAATCTGTCCCCCCCCAATCACCCCTGTTCACTCTTTCCCCCCCCCCTGTTCACTCATCTGTCCCCCCATCATCTCTGTCCCCCCATCACTCATCTGCCCCCCATCACCCCCCCCCCCCCCCGGTCACTTATCTGCCCCCATCACCCTCCATTCACTCATCTGTCCTCCCAATCACCCCCGTTCACTCATCTGCCCCCCCAATTACCCCCGTTCACCCTTCATCTGCCCCCCCAATTACCCCCGTTCACTCATCTGTCCCCCCATCACTCATCTGTCTGTCCCCCATCACTCATCTGCCCCCCATCATTCCCCCGTTCACTCATCTGCTCCCATCACCCCCCCCGTTCACTTTTCTGCCCCCATCATCCCTCCATTCACTCATCTGTCCCCCCCCCCCCCAATTACCCCCGTTCACGTCCGATCTGCCCCCCCCCGTTCTCATAGGTCACAATCATCACCTGTCCCCCATCACTCACCTTCCCCCATCACCCCCCCCCTGTTTTACTCATCTACCCCCATCACCCCACCCCCCCCCCCCCATTCACTCATCCACAGTATTAAAATAAAATCTCTCTTATAACTTTACATTTATACATTTATATATATTTATACTATATTTTTTTGTTTTTTTTTTGTTTTTTTTTCTTAACAACTATAAAAATACTATTATAATTATACAGGTATAATACAGGAATCATTACCATTTCATTACCCTGAAAGTCTTTAAAACTCAAGGTTAATGACCCACACATTACCATTTTGTTCGACCCCCATCACCCCCCCGTTCACTCATCTGTCCCCCCATCACTCATCTACCCCCATCACCCCCCGTTCACTCACCTGTCCCCCATCACCCCCGTTCACTCATCTGCCCCCATCACCCCCCCATTCACTCATCTGCCCCCCATCACCGCCAGATTTACTTTTCTGCCCCCATCACCCCCCTATTCACTCATCTGTCCCCCCAATCACCCCGTTCACTCATCTGCCCCCCCGTTCACTAATCTGTCCCCCCCAATCACCCCTGTTCACTCATTCCCCCCCCCCCCTGTTCACTCATGTGTCCCCCCATCACTCATCTGTCCCCCCATCACTCATCTGCCCCCCATCACCCCCCCCCCCGGTCACTTATCTGCCCCCATCACCCTCCATTCACTCATCTGTCCTCCCAATCACCCCCGTTCACTCATCTGCCCCCCCCCCCCCCCCCCAATTACCCCCGTTCACTCATCTGTCCCCCCATCACTCATCTGTCCCCCCATCACTCATCTGCCCCCCATCATTCCCCCGTTCACTCATCTGCTCCCATCACCCCCCCGTTCACTTTTCTGCCCCCATCATCCCTCCATTCACTCATCTGTCCCCCCCCCCCCCAATTACCCCCGTTCACCATCATCTGCCCCCCCCGTTCACTCATCTGTCCCCCATCACTCACCTTCCCCCATCACCCCCCTGTTTTACTCATCTACCCCCCATCATCCCCCCCCCCCCCCCTCATTCACTCATCCACAGTATTAAAATAAAATCTCTCTTATAACTTTACATTTATACATTTATATATATTTATACTATATTTTATTGTTTTTTTTTGTTTTTTTTTCTTAACAACTATAAAACTACTATTATAATTATACAGGTATAATACAGGAATCATTACCATTTCATTACCCTGAAAGTCTTTAAAACTCAAGGTTAATGACCCACACATTACCATTTTGTTCGACCCCCATCACCCCCCCGTTCACTCATCTGTCCCCCCATCACTCATCTACCCCCATCACCCCCCGTTCACTCACCTGTCCCCCATCACTCATCTGCCCCCCATCACCCCCTCCCCCGTTCACTTATCTGCCCCCATAACCCCACCATTCACTCATCTGCCCCCCATCACCCCCTATTCACTTATCTGCCCCCATCACCCCCCCGATTCACTCATCTGTCCCCCCAATCACCCCCGTTCATTCATTTGCCCCCCTGCAGGGCCGTCTTAATAGCATCATGAGCCCCTGGGCAAAGAAATGCTCTGGGGCCCCTACAACGATGACAGTGCAGGTAAACAGACATCAAGTAGGTAGGAGGCAGATTCCCCCCCCCCCCCTGTGTATCTATAATTTTCAGTGCCATTGTGGGGCCCCCAATTTTCGGAGCAGCATGGGCTCAAGGACCAGCTGCTTTGAGGAAAGTGCAGGGGTCCCCATGCAGCTGGGGCCCCTGGGCAGTGTCCAGGTGTGCCCTCTCATTAAGACCTGCCCCCCCTGTTCACTCATCTGTCCCTTCATCACTCATCTGCCCCCCATCACCCCCCCCGTTCACTCATCTGCCCCCCATCACCCCCTCATTCACTAAATCTGCCCCCTATCACCCCCCGTTCACTCATCTGCCCCCATCACCCCCCCATTCACTCACCTGCCCCCCATCACCCCCCATTCACTCACCTGCCCCCCATCACCCCCCCATTCACTTATCTGTCCCCGTTCACTTATCTGTCCCCCATTACTCACCTGCCCCCCAAACCCCCCCCCCCCATTCACTCACCTGCCCCCCATCACCCCCCCATTCACTCACCTGCCCCCCATCACCCCCCCATTCACTTATCTGTCCCCGTTCACTCATCTGTCCCCCATTACTCACCTGCCCCCCAAACCCCCCCCCATTCACTCATCTGCCCCCATTACCCCCCATTCACTCATCTGCCCCCCATCACCCCCCCATTCACTTTTCTGCCCCATCACTCCCCCATTCACTCATCTGTCCCCCCCAATGACCCCTGTTCACTCATCTGCCCCCCCATTCACTCATCTGTCCCCCATCACTCACCTGCCCCCAACCCCCCCCGTTCACTCATCTGCCCCCATCACCCCCCCCCCCCCCCGGTATTAAAATAAAATCTTTCTTATACCTATACATTTATACACTTATATATATTTATACTATATATTTTTTGTTTTTTTTTTATTTTTTTTCTTAACAACTATAAAACTTTTATTATAATTATACAAACATACTATAGGAATCATTACCCTGAAAGTATTTAAAGCTCTTCAAGGTGAATGACCAAACTATTATCATTTTGATTGACCTGAATGTCAATCCTGTACCTGAGACTCTCCTCCATGTTGATGAACCTCGTATTACCAATTTCATCAACCTCAATATCATACCTGTGGGCCATCAGATCTTCAAAGTCAATGAGCCACATGATACCAATTCCATCACCGTAAAACTCGAACATGTACATAATCATGACATCAATGTACCATGTATTTCCATATCCATCAACCTCAATTTCTAACCTTTCGTCGATCCAGTCGTCGATGTTGAACTGGATTCTGTTGTCTGGTTGGGGGATGGGAGCTCGGCATACTGGACAGGTTGGTCTCTGCTCTATCCACCGTTGAATGCAGGCCATGTGGTATTGGTGAGTGCAGGTGAGGGTGGTTGTTTCCTCTCCAACCTCATAACCTGCAAGACATATAGGACATCTTACCTGCTCCTCGCCACGCGGCTCTATGGCCGGCGGCGGTGCTGGGGGGTGTTCAATGGGCCTGACGCGATCTCTGGGCGAACGGCTCCTGGGTGGGGTCTCCTCTCGCCGATGTCGGGATCTGGATCTCCTCCGGTGGTCGGTTGGTGAGTCGCCGTCCCGACGTGATGGACGAGGCATTCTGGAGAACTGAAAAAGGCAAACAAAATCTAATTTTAATAAGAATGTTATAATAAGAGTTAGTAATAGTGATAAATATCAATAAAAATGATACAAGTCGCGGTTATTTGCCGTAAGTCACTGAAAATCGCAGTGAAATACAGGAGATAGCTCTCTGAATGTCACTCCGGCAACTTACTAAGGAGAAGTGAGAGGTCCTCAGACTGAAGTGATCAACAACCTGTGACCAATCACAGCGCCTCACACTGAAGTAAACAACCTGATACCCCTCACACCAACAGTCATATAACACAAACCCTTATCAATTTATTATCATTTTATTGATTTTACTTATAATTAAACAGTATTGGGTGGTTATGATGGTTATTATTGAATTTGGCCACAAGATGGCGATCTCTGTCTTCTCTTGCTGTAATACCGACCCCCGCCATAGATGTCTCCTATCCTGAATGCTGTGTTTCTATGGTTTCATCATCAGCCGTCTGCCATATTTATTACTGGATATCTCTATGAATGGTGAGGAGAGACTGTTACTGAGGGGGAGAGGAACGGTCCTGGGGGGGCAGAAATGGCGGCTGGGGGAGCAGAGCTGTGAAGGTGAGGAGGAGTGCCCAGCAGTGGGTCACACGACTCAGTCTGAAGCTCCGTGACCACGGGACCCGATCACCGCCGGTGTCCCGCGATCGGTCACAGGAGCTGAAGAACGGGGAGAGGTGAGTGTAAACAAACCTTCCTCGTTCTTCTCTGTGGCTTGCCACTGATCGCCTGTTCCCTGTCATAGGGAATGGTGATCAGTGACGTCACACATCCAGCCACACCTCCCTACAGTAAGAAACACACAATAGGACACACTTAACCCATTTAGTGCCCCCCTAGTGGTTAACCCCCTCACTGCCAGTGTCATTTTCACAGTAATCAGTGCATTTTTATAGCACTTTTCGCTGTGAAAATAACAACGGTCCCAAAAATGTATCAAAAGTGTCCCAAGTGTCCGCCATAATGTCGCAGTCACGAAAAAAATTGCTGATGGCTGCCCGTAATAGTGAAAAAAATATATTAATAAAAATGCCATAAAACTATCCCCTATTTTGTAAACGCTATAACTTTTGCGCAAACCAATCAATAAACGCTTATTGTGATTTTTGTGTAGTGCCCATGTACTTCAAAGTACGGGTGCTCGTAAATTTAAGGGGAAAGATCAGAGTGTAAACTTACTCTGATCTTAATTGTGATTATTTAGGGCTCTCTGTTTCAGCTCGGCTGTGCTGTGGGCTCATTCTGCTGTGTCTGGGGTGTGGTTCAACCCCCGGGACAACAGGTGGCAGCAGTAGAAGCTGAGGTTCGGGTGCTCTCTTCAAGCAGCCAATCAGGAGGCTTGGGCCTCGCTGGGCATGCTGGGAGAGGGTACTTATGGGGCAGACACCATTTGGTCTGGGCTTTTTGTCTCCTGGTTCCTGGTGCGGCACCCACCTTTAGGGTGACCACACATCACCGCACCCGTGCGCTATGGCCTACCTGGCCGGGGCGTGGGTGCTACACAGAGTTCCTGGTTCCGGAGCCAAGCTGGTCCGGAACACTCTGAGCACAATGGGGACCCCGTGACTTACTGGGTTCCCACCATCGGAGATCCCAAGCGAGTTGAGCTGTTCGGTGGGGAGCCCAGTTGAGGGATACCAATGAGAGGCTGGTGTCCCAACAGCACTGGAGCGAACCATCGGGGATGGAGGTACTGGACACTGAGGGATTGTTTCCTCACTCTGACAACATTAAAGGAAGACTCAGGAAAACCTTTACCCAGGAGAAATACCTCCGTATTACACTCAGGGAAGGCCGGTGGCAGAGGCGCTTTCCTGACAGTCGTTTAGAAGAGCCTGTGGCAGAGGCATCCTTCTCAAGTTCCAATTGATACCCTGGCTGCCAGGTCTGTGAGAGGGACCTGTCCGGGTACGCTATACCCACTCAAGTTGGAGTGGCGCAATAAGACTGATTATTGTCGGAAGCAGGACTGCTTCAATATCCAAGACCTGAGTCAGCTATATCTCCTCAAACCTTTGTCTATCCTTCCCATCACCTGATAACCATTTTTACCCGGCTGGGTAATAAAAGAGCACTTATAAAGAGACTTCCTATTTTGTGGACATTCCTACATTGCCACTGTATTCACCATTCACCCTAGACCAGTGGTTCTTAACCTGGGGGGTCGGGACCCCCTTGGGGGTCGGATGACAATTTTCCAGGGATCACCAAATACCAGGCTGTTCCTGAATCCCTCTCCACTCTCCCAGCCTTTTCATGGATACCCAGCAAGGCTGTCCCTGGAGCTTGCGGTGGCCCACTCTTTGCAGCCACCCATTCAGTTCACGGCATGGCTGGGGGGCAAGGACTAGATGTCAGCTGGCTGGTGAGGAATGTGAAGTGGAAGGGGCTGGAGGAGACCCTATCTCTGTAATACTGTACGAGTGGAAGGGACTGAGGGAGCGCTAAGTATCCGTGGGTTAGGGGTGCAAATTACTTGTCTTGCCTTGGGTGCTGACAACCCACGCTACAAAAATAATTTTACTGTTAGGGGTCCCCACAACTTGGGAAATTTTATCAAGGGGTCACGGCACTAGAAGGTTGAGAACAACTGCCTTAGACACTTCACCAGAGCCATTAAGTAGCATGCTATCCCAAATCTAACCAGCAGCTCCTGCGGGGGTAGTGCTACATTTCTTTTTTTTAACAAAAATATGTCAAATAAACTGAGGAAATAAAATGTTTATACGTATATATTTTTGGGGGATTTTTATTATCGCAAAAATGGGGTCACGGTACTAGGGTGACCACATGTCTCAGGTTGCCCGGGACAGTGCCGCATTCTGCAGGTCTGTCCCGGGCACCTTCACTCTGGGACAATACAGTGTCCCGGAATGAAACTGACACAGGTCCCAGCATGAACTCCTCAAAGCTTAAGATATGACACCCCCCAAACTAGTGAAGAACTACAGGTCCCAGCATAGATCTGTGAAATCTATTGGGTCACACCCTTAGATATCATGGGTTCATGCTGGGAGTTTCAAAATTGGGGGGGGGTGGGGTGTCACATCTTTAGATATCATCGGTTCATGCTGGGATTTGTAATCCTTTACTTTGGGGGGGGGGGGGTGTGACTTCCCCAAAGTTAGGGACTACAGGTCCCAGCACGAACCCCCCCCCCCCTGAGCTGAAGATGTTAGACCCCCTGCCCCCCAAATAGTGAATAACTTCAGGTCCCAGCATAAACCTGTGAAATCTATGGGATCACACCCTTAGATCTCAGGGGTTTCATGCTGGGTGTTGTAGTCCTTCAAATTGGGGGGGTCAAATCTTTAGATATTAGGAGTTCATGCTGGGACTTGTAGAATGTGACCCCCAAAAGTGAAGGACTACAGGTCCCACCATGAACCCCTCAGAGATAAAGATGCGACCCCCCCCCCCCAACTAGTGAAGGACTACCAGGATGAACGGGTGAAAACCATGGGAGGGGTCACAATTTTTTTTATAAAAAGTTATCTTTTTTTAGGAAGGGGGGGGGGGGTGTCCCTGAATTGCAGTTTGGAAATGTGGTCACCCTACATGGCACTAGAAGGTTGAGAACCACTGCCCTAGACACCTCACCAGAGCCATGAGGTAACATGCCATCCCAAATCTAACCAGCGGCTCCTGCGGGGGTAGCACTACATTTGTTTGTTTTTTACCAAAAATATGTAAAATACATATCGGCCTAAACTGAGGAAATAAAATGTTTATATATATATTTTTGGGGGATTTTTATTATCGCAAAAATGGAAAAAAAAATGTCGCTCTATTTTTGTTTATAGCGCAAAAAATAAAAAAACGCAGAGGTGATAAAATACCACCAAAAGAAAGCTCTATTTGTGGAAAAGAAGGACGCCAATTTGTTTGGGAGCCACGTCGCACAACCGCGCAATTGTCAGTTAAAGCGACGCAGTGCTGAATCGCAAAAACTGGCCAGGTCCTTTACCTGCCTAAAGGTCTGGGTCTTAAGTGATTAAAACAAGTTTCAATGTTTTTAACCGATGGATAAATAACCGATGGGGCCCACACACGATTGGTTTGGTCTGATGAAAACAGTCCATCAGACCGTTCTCATCAGACAAACCGATCGTGTGTATGTGGCATTAGAGATTGCCCCTAATCTCAGCTCATTAACTGTATAGAAGACACCTGGGAGTCAAATCTCGCTGATTCCAGAGGGGATCAAATACTTATTTCACTCATTAAAATCTGAATCAATTTATTTATTTTTTTAAATGCACTTTTATGGAATTTTTTTGTTGTTATTCTATCTCTCACTGTTAAAATAAACCTACCATTAAAATTATAGACTGATCGTTTCTTTTCCAGTGGGCAAACGTACAAAACCAGCAGGGGATTTTTTTCTTTCACTGTAGCTGCAAAGTGTGTGCCAACTCAATATTGATTGTTATGGACTAAGATCGGGATGTCATTAAAGTGCATGTAAAGGCAGGTGTCCCAATACTTTTGGGAATATAGTGTATGTTATTTGTTGTTTGCACCCGTAGTACAACCCAGAAACAATAGTGCACATATTGCCCTTTTTTTGGTCCTATCTAAATCGCACCTAATGCTAATAAAAAAAAATAAAAAATTAATAATCCTGCCCAAAATATACTGACCTTTGCCCCTTGAGGCAAACGCTGACCCTGGCACTGACCTCGCTCAAACCTTGATCTAGGTATTGTTTTTTTTTATTTCTTTATACACACTTTTATTCTCTCTGCAAGGGGAAAGAAACACAGGGGCTTGCTTCACAGTAATTGATTGCTGTGGTAGCCAATTAGAGGCTACCACAGGGATCATGTGACCCGGAGGCGGGAGGTCTGTGGTGTCCCGATTGTTTGTGTGGGACTCGGGGCTCCCAGTGAAAGCTTGGTCTCTGTGCTGGCAGCAGCATGCAGTGCGGCGCGCTCTGAGCACAAAGGGAGATACGCATATATGCGGCCCCACAGAAAAAATATGTGGGACTCTTATGTGCTACTTTGATGTTAAGGGGTTAAATTGTGAACTGGTGGGAGGGACGTCCTCGTCTTGCAGAGCCACTAGGGGGCACACGCACCCGCCGCGTTACTGGGAACCCGATGTGCGTGCCCGGTAGGGTGGCCACGTGTCCCGGACTGCCCGGGATAATCCCGCATTTTGCAGGTCTGTCCCGGGCACATTCATTCCAAGATAATACAGTGTCCCGGAATGAAACTGACACAGCCACCCCCCCTGGGCCAATTTGATGCCCCCAAAATAGCTGCCACATTACTGCTTTACTCACTGACAGTACTTGTCCTGGCCGGGAATGCCTGGAGGAGTACAATCCCCGCCCCCTGCTTGTGATTGGGGAAATCATAAATCCCGCCTCTTGATCGTCCAATAACTGTGCTGTGATTCGTTACAGCACAAGCTGATTTTTGGAGCAGAAGGGGAGGTGTCCCTGAGAGTTTGGAAATGTGGTCACCTTAGTGCAGCTGCATGTGCCCAGAAAAGAGCAGATCTACAGAGAGAGTCCTTTGAGGAGAGAGAGAGAGACCGATGCTGTGTCCCTTGTACATAGGGACACACATCGGTCACCTCCCCCAGATCAGTCCCCTTCCCCCACAGTTAGAATCACTAGTAGGGAACAAATTTAAACCCCTTCCTAGCCCCTCGTGTGCTAACCCCTTCCCTGCCATGTGTACATTTCCTCATACAGGGAGTGCAGAATTATTAGGCAAATGAGTATTTTGACCACATCATCCTCTTTATGCATGTTGTCTTACTCCAAGCTGGGTATAGGCTCAAAAGCCTACTACCAATTAAGCATATTAGGTGATGTACATCTCTGTAATGAAAAGGGGTGTGGTCTAATGACATCAACACCCTATATCAGGTGTGCATAATTATTAGTCAACTTCCTTTTCTTTGGCAAAATGGTTCAAAAGAAGGACTTGACAGGCTCAGAAAAGTCAAAAATAGTGAGATATCTTGCAGAGGGATGCAGCACTACTTACAAAAATTGCAAAGCTTCTGAAGCGTGATCATCGAACAATCAAGCGTTTCAGTCAAAATAGTCAACAGGGTCGCAAGAAGCGTGTGGAAAAACCAAGGCGCAAAATAACTGGCCATGAACTGAGAAAAGTCAAGCATGCAGCTGCCAAGATGCCACTTGCCACCAGTTTGGCCATATTTCAGAGCTGCAACATCACTGGAGTGCCCAAAAGCACAAGGTGTGCAATACTCAGAGACATGCCAAGGTAAGAAAGGCTGAAAGACGACCACTACTCAACAAGACCCACAAGCTGAAACGTCAAGACTGGGCCAAGAAATATCTCAAGAATGATTTTTCTAAGGTTTTATGGACTGATGAAATGAGAGTGAGTCTTGATGGGCCAGATGGATGGGCCCGTGGCTGGATTGGTAAAGGGCAGAGAGCTCCAGTCCGACTCAGACGCCAGCAAGGTGGAGGTGGAGTACTGGTTTGGGCTGGTATCATCAAAGATGAGCTTGTGGGGCCTTTTCGGGTTGAGGATGGAGTCAAGCTCAACTCCCAGTCCTACTGGGCCAGTTTCTGGAAGACACCTTCTTCAAGCAGTGGTACAGGAAGAAGTCTGCATCCTTCAAGAAAAACATGATTTTCATGCAGGACAATGCTCCATCACACGCGTCCAAGTACTCCACAGCGTGGCTGGCAAGAAAGGGTATAAAAGAAGAAAAACTAATGACATGGCCTCCTTGTTCACCTGTGATCTGAACCCCATCATGAGAATCCCGCTGTGTCCATCATCAAATGTGAGATTTACAAGGAGGGAAAACAGTACACCTCTCTGAACAGTGTCTGGGAAGGCTGTGGTGTGCTGCTGACGCATGGTTTTGGAAATGTGAACAGATCAAAACACTGACAGAATCCATGGATGGCGGGCTGCATGAGTGTCCTTGCAAAGAAAGGTGGCTATATTGGTCACTGATTTGTTTTTGTTTTGTTTTTGAATGTCAGAATCCATGTATATTTGGGGAATGTTGAGATGCTTATATTGGTGTTCACTTGTAAAAATTAATAATTGAAATGGGTATATTTTTTTTTTTTGTTAAGTTGCCTAATAATTTTGCACAGTAATAGTCACATGCACACACAGATATCCTCCTAAAATAGCTAAAACTAAAAACAAACTAAAAACTCTTCCCCAAAAATATTCAGCTTTGAATCACTAATTTTTTTGGGTTCATTGAGAACATGGTTGTTGTTCAATAATAAAATGAATCCTCAAAAATACAACTTGCCTAATAATTCTGCACTACCTGTACAGTAATCAGTGCATATTTATAGCACTGGTCGCTGTATAAATGTGAATGGTCCCAAAAATGTGTCAAAAGTGTCTTATGTGTCCGCCATAATGTCTCAGTCACGATAAAAATCGCAGATCGCCGCCATTTCTAGTTAAAAAACAAAACATAATTATATCCCCTATTTTGTTTTGTGCAAACCGGTCACTATACGCTTATTATGATTTTTATTTATTTTTTACCAAAAATATGTAGAAGAATACGTATCGGCCTAAACTGAGAATATATATATATATATATATTTTTTTTTATTGGGATATTTATTATAGCATAAAGTAAAAAATATATATATTTTTGTTTATAGCGCAAAAAAATAAAAACCGCAGAGGTGATCATTTACCACCAAAAGAAAGCTCTATTTGTGGGGAAAAAAGGACGTCAATTTTGACCGCGCAATTGGCAGCCCCCACCCTCCTCTTGTCTGGTTCCCCACTGGCCCTCCTGGCTCCTCCCCCTCCAAGTTCTCACTATAGGAAGCTCCTTCTTATGGGGTACTCGTGTGAGCTTTCTCCCGAGCCGGGCTGTTGGCGTCTATTCATCCCTGCCCCCCTGCTCTGTGCTCACATGTTTTGACTGACCACAGCAGCGCATATAGAGGAGCCAATCCCCTTAATTTGCCTCCTGCAGCAGCTGAAAGGCTGCAGGAGGAAAATGAAGGGGAACAGTTTCTCTATATGCCCCCCCCCCCCGCGCCCTATCCACCACCTGCTGCCCCAAGCTCCTGTGTACTCTTTGCCCCCCCCCTCATCCCCCACAGTGCTTCCGGCTTGCCCTCTCTCCTCTCCTTCGCGGCTGCTGCAGGGGATGTTTTCTGGATGGAGAGTGGGGAAGGGGCCGGTAAATGTGTAATTTACCGACTCCTCCCTTGTCTTAATAAATAAAGTCAGTGATCCGCAGGGATCACTGACCCAGTTCATTTATAACCGAGGCATAGTAAACTATGTTTACTATGCTTTAGTTTGTGAATTAACAGGAAGCTCTGTATGGAGCTATTTCTGTCCATTCATTCTGTGCAGCTGAGGCTGCAGAGATGGAGATTGTGGGCCGTGTCCTCAGTGTCTGTAAGGAAAGGACTGAGACACCGTTGGCACGCACACACGCATACCTGAAACGCAGAAGACGTTGTTGACCAATGGCACGCGTTTGCGCGCGCATGCGCGCATCCATCAACCGCAGCGGCGCACTCCCGCGCATGCGCGGCGGACGGCGCGCACACGCAGGGGGCGTTCCTGACCCCTCTTAACCTATTTAAAGGATGCGCTGATGTCTGGGCGGTGCTGACCGGTCTTCTATGATTCCTGCATTCCTGACGCCTGTATACTTCACCACAATTCCTGTTTAAACCACTCGGCTTGTGACCTTGACCTTGCTCCTGCTAAACCCTTGTATACTCCGCTGCCTGCCTGCTGACGACCCGGCCTGTGACCTTTGACCTTGCCTCTGCTCGATCCCTTGTACTTCACTGCCTGCCTGCTGCCAACCCGGCCATCCTAAGACCCCTGCTTCCAAGGCTCCCGCCACGGGTCATCCTGACTTGCTAGGGGCTGAGTTCCCCTCTTCTGGGCTCTTCGCTCTATACCACCTAGCCCTGTGTCTGCTGCTCATCTTGGGTCTTCTGCCCCTCCTGCATCCAACGGCACTCAAGCAAATACCATCAGGCACTCGTGTTCCTCCTACCTGAACGCCATCTGTTTCACCCTCAGAGGGGTTCCGGGTTGGAGATACAAGAGAGGCAGACCTCTTCACATCAGACTCCTACAAGGTACGTGACAGTACCGGTCAGCCAGGAATGGAGTCTGGAAGAGAGACCTCTCCACCCAGAGACATTATGGAGTCTATTTCTGCACTTGCTCATTTGGTGCAGAATTTACAGAGGGACTTTAATCGCATGGAGGAGCGACTTCCAAACCAAGAAAGTGTTGCACCAGCCTCTACTCCTTCTCCAGTCGGTGATGCCTCTACCCAAGCTGAGTCAAGCTTTCCCTATGGATTTCCTCCTTCTCCTCCTCCGGAACCCAGGGTGCCCATCCCCGAAAGATTCTCCGGAAATCGCAAAATGTTTAGAAATTTTCGCAACTCCTGTGAACTTTACTTTTCCTTGTTGCCCCGGACTTTCACTTCTGAGGACGTTAAGGTGGGGTTTGTAATCACACTCTTATTAAATGAACCACTTACCTGGGCTCATCACCTTCGAGAACAGCTGGATCCTGCCCTAGCCTCCACCGACTCCTTTTTCTCAGCCATGGCTCAAATATATGCCGATCCCTTCTGTCAGCAATCGGCAGAATCCAAGCTTAGCAAGTTACAACAAGGGTCAAGACCTGTTGAGGACTACATCACTGACTTTCGTGTCTTAAGTACGGACACCCAATGGAATAGTCCTGCCCTTCGTCACTGGTTTTGCCACGGTCTTTCTGACCCCTTAAATGAAATGACCCGCCACGGGTCATCCTGACTTGCTAGGGGCTGAGTCCCCCTCTTCTGGGCTCTTCGCTCTATACCACCTAGCCCTGTGTCTGCTGCTCATCTTGGGTCTTCTGCCCTTCCTGCATCCAACGGCACTCAAGCAAATACCATCAGGCACTCGTGTTCCTCCTACCTGAACGCCATCTGTTTCACCCTCAGAGGGGTTCCGGGTTGGAGATACAAGAGAGGCCGACCTCTTCACATCAGACTCCTACCAGGTACATGACAGTGTAATTTCTCTGTTTTCAATGATGAAACATCAGAGGTCTGTTTAGACCACTGATATCCCCCCACAGTCCATATTCCCATCACACACATTCCTGGAATGAGCGCTAAACCACTTAAGGACCCATTCATATGGGATATACGTTGGCAGAATGGCACGGCTGGGCACAATCACGTACCTGTACGTGTCTCTTTAAGCCCAGCCGTGGGGTCGAGAGAGTGCCGCCCCCAAGGGGCCCGCAGAGACGATCTCCGCCGGTGTCCCGCGATCGGTCACCAGAGCTGAAGAATGGGGAGAGGTGTGTGTAAACACACCATCACCGTTCTTCATTGTGGCAGTGTCAGCGATCGTCTGTTCCCTGATATAGTGAAAGACGATCACTGACGTCATACGTCCAGCCCCGCCCCCCTACAGTTAGAAACACATATGAGGTCACACTTAACCCCTACAGCACCCCCTAGTGGTTAACTCCCTAAACTGCATTTGTCAATTTTCACAGTAATCAGTGCATTTTTATAGCACTTTTCGCTGTGAAAATGACAATGGTCCCAAAAATGTGTCAAAATTGTCCGATGTGTCCGCCATAATGTCACAGTCACGAAAAATATTGCTGATCATGATCACCGCCATTAGTAGTAAAAAATAAATAAAAATATTAATAAAAATACAATAAAACTTTCCCCTATTTTGTAAACACTATACATTTTGTGCAAACCAATCAATAAACGCTTATTGCGAGTTTTTTTTACCCAAAATATGTAGAAGAATACGTATCGGCCTAAACTCAGGGAAAAAATATATTTTTGTGGGATATTTATTATAGCAAAAAGTAAAAAATATTGTTTTTTTTTCAAAATTTTGGAGCCACGTCACACGATACACGCGCAATTGTGAGTTAAAGCGACGCAGTGCCGAATCGCAAAAAGGGGTGAGGTCCTTAACCTGCATAATGGTCCGGGTCCTAAGTGGTTAAGGAACTGGACGCTGTAGTGACCGGCAGCTGAATACTGGAACATTTACAATATGTAGATATTGGCCAGCACACCAAGGATCATCCATTTCATCTAAACAATTTTTTATCCAAGAAAACTCACATCACAAAACAATGTAGTGCAACGTTTCCGGGCCATTTAGGACCTCTTTGTCAGGCATGTCTTATTACATGTCTTATCACGTGTCTTATCACATGTCTTATCACGTGTCTTATCACATGTCTTATTACATGTCTTATCACATGTCATTTCACATGTCTTACCACGTGTCTTATCACGTGTCTTATCACATGTCTTATCACATGTCTTATCACATGTCTTATCACATGTCTTATCACATGTCTTATCACATGCCTGACAAAGGGGTGCTACATGGCCCCGAAAAGTTGCACTACATTGTTTTGTGATGTGAGCTTTCATGAATAAAAAAACCTTTGGATGAAATTGACGATCCTTGGTATCCAGATATGATATGGATACCAAATATTCCAACTGGGAAGAGGAGGGGGCCCCTGTCATATAGGGTGGCCCCTGTGAAGTAGGTTGTTGGGGGCCCATGTCAGGTAAGGTGTTTGGGGCCCCTGTAAGACAGGGCCACCATCAGGAATTATGGGGCCCCTTACACAGCTTCAGGCATGGGCCCCCTGGAGAGCAAGCAGAGAGGGGCAGGTGCTGCTGCCTCAAATTAAGAATCAGGGGGGCCACCGCAAATTAAGCAGGGGGGGGTGCCACGAATTGGGGGGAGGTTGCCCTGGGGACCTCTGGGGGTAGCCATCCGGGGCCCTGGGGACCTCCCGGCCCTTTAATAAAAACAGAAAAAAAAACATATATAAAATAAATATATTTTTTTTATAAAACATTTTTTATTTTTTAAAAGGGGGGTTGCCATCTGGGGACCTCTGGAACCTTTAATAATAAAAAAAACTAATAAATAAATATATATATATATATATATATATATATATATATATATATATATATATATATATATATATATATATATATATATATATATATCAGTGGCGGCTGGTGCTCAAAATTTTTTTTGGGGGGGAGCAAACAAAAAAAAAAACAATTGCAGCCTCACTGTGCCCATCACATGCAGCCACTGTGCCATGCCACCAAATGTAGCCACTGTGCCATGCCACCAAATGCAGCCACTGTGCCATCAATTGTCACCACTGTGCCATGCCATCAAATGCAGCCACTGTGCCATCAATTGTCACCACTGTGCCATGCCATCAAATGCAGCTACTGTGCCCATCAATTGTCACCAATGTGCCATGCCATCATATGCAGTCACTGTGCCATCAATTGTCACCAATGTGCTATGCCATCATTTGCAGTCACTGTGCCATCAATTGTCACCACTTGTGTCACTAATTGTGCCATGCCATCAAACGCCACCACTGTGCCATCAATTGTCACCAATGTGCCATGCCATCAAAAGCAGCTACTGTGCCCATCAATTGTCACCACTGTGCCATGCCATCAAATGCAGTCACTGTGCAATCAATTGTCACCACTGTGCCATGCCATCAAACGCCACCACTGTGCCATCAATTGTCACCACTGTGCCATGCCATCAAACACAGTCACTGTGCCATCAATTGTCACCACTGTGCCTTGCCATCAAATGCAGTCACTGTGCAATCAATTGTCACCACTGTGCCATGCCATCAAACGCCACCACTGTGCCATCAATTGTCACCTCTCTGCCATGCCATCAAATGCAGTCACTGTGCCATCAATTGTCACCTCTCTGCCATGCCATCATATTCAGTCACTGTGCCATCAATTGTCACCACTGTGCCCGGCCTGTGCTCATTGTTGCCTCTGTGCCCCATGATGCCACTGTGCCCCATGCTTCTACTGTGCCCCATGCTGCCACTGTGCCCCATGCTGCCACTGTGCCCCATGCTGCCACTGTGCCCCATGCTGCCCCTTTCCCTGTAAAAAAAATCACTTACCTGACGCTTCCATGTCCTCCCTCGATGTCTTCTGCCGCCCTGGAGAAGCTTCAGCCAATCAGGTTCCTGAAAACCAGAATCCGGGAACCTGATTGGCTGAAACGGCTGTCAGTCTAATGCAAGGACCGCAGATTGTCTGCGCTCCGAGCATAGACTTCCGAGAGCCGGAGGGCGGGACTGGAAAAGCCTATCAGAGCCACTGGCTTTGATAGGCAGTTCCCCTCAGCCAACCAGCTGTCGCTATTCGGGTAACCGGCGTCCCATGTCCGGTTATACGAATAGACCAGGCAGCTGGCAACAGTAACACACGTCCAATGCATAGCATTGAACGTGTGTTACTTGCGAGAGGGGGTGGCGCTGCAGCGCCCTCTATAGACGGCCGCCAGAACTTCGGCTAAAATGTCAAAATGACATTTTAGCCGAATAAAAGTTCTTAAAGGGCCCGTTTTTTTTTTTTTTTAATTCTTTTTTTTTTTTGCGACTGCGGGAGGGGGGGCGGCGCCCGTGCGCCCATATGGGCGGGCCGCCACTGATATATATATATATATAAATGATAAAAAAAATTAAAAAAAGGGTTGCCATCTGGGGCCCTCTGGGCCCTTAAATACAAAATTAAAATTAAAATATAAAAAATTATTAAAAAGGGGGGGATTGCCATCCGGGGCCCTGCATACCTCCGGGTCCTTTTATAAAAATAAAAAATTGTATTAAAAAAAGGAGGGTTGCCATCCGGGCCCCAGGGACCTCCAGGCCCTTTAATAAAAAAAAATACATAAAAAGAATATATATAAAAAAAGGAGAGGGTTGCCATCCAGGGCCTTGGGGACTTATGGGCCCTTTAATAATAAAAAAAATATATTAAAAATATATATATATATAAAAAATAAATTATATAAAAAAAAGGGGGGGTTGCCATCCGGGGCCCTGGGGACCTCTGCTCCCTTTAATAAAAATAAAAAAATATATATATTAAAAAAATATTATTATTTTTTTTTTAAAAGGGAGGGGGTTGCCACCCAGGGCCCTGGGGACCTCCGGGCCCCTTACAGGTGTACTGCCTGTACCCCCTGATGGCGGCCCTGCAGTCAGATAAGGTGTTGGGGGGGCCCTGGGATCCTCTAATGACAGCTCCATCCTGATTGTGAAAAGTGATTTCTCTTCCCTCAGACCAGAAATGAGGAGAGAAAACCCTGACAGGTGACATTACACAACAAGCCGCTCCAGCTCTCTATCTCACCCCCTCCCCCCCCCCCATCACCCCCCCCCCATTCAGCCCCCCTAATAAACACACTGACATCACTGCTAATGAGACTTACTGTGTCACAGATGGATGTAGGGTGAAAAATCTGTCGAAGTAGTCTCTGATTAGTGCTTTGTGGGGTGCTGTTCCGGTCCTGTGAGCAGAAGTCCGCTATTCACGTTCTCTGCATAGGAGCCAATGGAACAAAATGGCGCCGCTCCGCTTTCGAGTAACAGCTCAAGCCCCGCCCCCGAGCCACGCCCCTTCCGCGAGTTCTCTCCCCCGCGCGGTTGAGCAGTGGACACGAGGAACCAATGCACACAGTACCGAGCTGACAATCATAGCTGGAGAGAGAATTCAGCTTCCTTCTCCCTCCAGCCTGAAGGTGGCAATATTGAGCGCCTCTGTGTAGTGAAGTAAGTCTGCCGTTCTGGCATTCGCCTTGTCACATGACTGGAAGGAAGGAGGAATAAGACGCTCCATACACAGCGTGTCTGTAAGTACAAGGGGGGGGGAGACAACTTACCTCACACCTTCCCTCTCTACTCCTCACACACCCTCTCAATTGATGGGCACAGTGGCGACAATTGATGGCACACTGATTGCATTTGATGGCATGGCACAGTGGCGACAATTGATAGCACAGTAGCACGGTGGCTGCGTTTGATGGCTGGGTACAGTTGCGAGAATTGATGGGCACAGTGGCTGTGTTTGATGGCATGGCACAGTTGCGACAATTGATGGGCACAGTGGCTGCGTTTGATGGCATGGCACAGTGGTGAGAATTGATGGGCACAGTTGCGACAATTGATGGGCACAGTGGCTGTGTTTGATGGCATGGCACATTGGTGAGAATTGATGGGCACAGTGGCACGGTGGCTGCGTTTGATGGCTGGGCACAGTGGCGACAATTGATGGGCACAGTGGCTGCATTTGATGGCATGGCACAGTGGTGAGAATTGATGGGCACAGTGGCGATAAATGATGGGCACAGTGGCTGCGTTTGATGGCATGGCACAGTGGTGAGAATTGATGGGCACAGTGGCGATGGGCAAGTGGCTGCGTTTGATTGGCATGGTGAGGATGGGCACAGTGGCTGCACAGTTTGATGGCATGGCACAGTGGTGAGAATTGATGGGCACAGTGGCGAAAATGATGGGCACAGTGGCTGCATTTGATGGCAGGCACAGTGGCGAAAATTGATGGGCACAGTGGCTGCGTTTGATGGCATGGCACATTGGTGAGAATTGATGGGCACAGTGGCTGCATTTGATGGCGTGGCACAGTGGTGACAATTAATGGGCGCAGTGGCTGCGTTTGATGGCATGGCACAGTGGTGAGAATTGATGGGCACAGTTGCGACAATTGATGGGCACAGTGGCTGCGTTTGATGGCATGGCACAGTGGTGAGAATTGATGGGCACAGTGGCGATAAATGATGGGCACAGTGGCTGCATTTGATGGCATGGCACAGTGGTGAGAATTGATGGGCACAGTCGACAATGTGGGCACAGTCTCGTTTGATGGCTGGCACAGTGGCATTCTGTAAGCACAATATTCATGTATCATACAACATGCTTGGTGGATCAGGTCACAGGAATAGCAGCACAACTCCTTGGGGAAAAGTTAGTGTCACAACTAAGGCCCCTTTCACACGGGCGGACCGTATCTGCGCTTTCTCACCCATCCGTGTGCGGGTGGAAAAGGGACATACATTGATCCCTATGAGATTGCGGGTGTTAGCAGATGAACATCCCCTGACACCCGATCTCATCCGGTTCCGCAATCCTCAGATTCTGCAGACGGAGGAAAATCCTATTTTTTCTTCCGTCTGCGGATCGGGATCGGGTGAAGACGGACAGACGGTCAGTGTTCATCCGATTTCCCCCCCCCCATGGATCTGACAAGGCGGTCCCTGAACAGTGTGCGGGCAGCGCCCTGTCATCCGCCGGCTCAGCAGGGATCAGCGGAGGGTCACGGGGCGAATCATGACGGATCAGTCCCGTGTGAGAGAGGCCTATCTCTAGTAGATGCTCTGGTGTACAGCCTCTCCATAGTGATTAGTGACTGCTCATCGCTTTCCTCTTGCAGCACTTCTATGGGGATCAGTTTGAAATGTTAATGAAAAATAAGTGGTCTGTGGGCTCCTCCTGATGTTGCGTCACCCTGGGGGAGGGGTTAAACACCTGCGATTTTTCCAGGTCGGGGAGATTTGTACATTTTTGCACAATGCCTTTAACTGCTACATTAAACTTTTCTCTTGGTAAAGCGGGAGGTTCACCCTAAAAAACAACTTTCTACCACGTCATCCAGCATACTAGCGTCAGCTACAGTATGCCTTTATTTATTTATTTATTTTGCGCTGTACTTACAGTTTAATCCATTACTTTCGTTTCAGACTACCGCGGGGAAATAGGCGTTCCTATGAAGAGGGGAACATGATTGACGGCCGGCTATGGCGCGTCATACCGTGCTACTGTGCCATCAACTGTCGCCACTGTGCTATCAATTGTCGCCACTGTGCCATGCCATCAAATGCAATCAGTGTGCCATCAATTGTCGCCACTGTGCCCATTTTTTTTGTTTTGCGCTATAAACAAAAATAGAGCGACATTTTGAAAAAAAAGGCAATGTTTTTTACTTTTTACTCTAATAAATATCCCCAAAAAAGTTAAATTTTTTTAAATTTTTTCCTCAGTTTAGGCCGATACGTATTCTTCTACATATTTTTGGTAAAAAAAAATCGCAATAAGCGTTTAACCAATATGTTTGCACAAAATTTATAGCGTTTACAAAATAGGGGATAGTTTTATGGCATTGTTATCAATAATATTTTTTTTACTACTAATGGCGGCGATCATCGATTTTTTTTATTTTTTTTTCGTGACTGCGACATTATGGCGGACACATCGAACAATTTTGACACATTTTTGGGACCATTGTCATTTTCACAGCAAAAAAATGCATTGATTACTGTAAAAATGACAATTGCAGTTTAGGAGTTAACCACTAGGGGGCGCTGAAGTGGTTAAGTGTGACCTCATCTGTGTTTCTAACTGTAGAAGGGTGGGGCTGGACTTGTGACATCATTGATTGTCTTTCCCTATATCAGGGAACAGACGATCAGTGACGCTGCCACTGTGAAGAACGGGGAAGGTTTGTTTACACTCACCTCTCCCCGTTCTTCAGCTCCTGTGTCTGATCTTAGGACACCGGCGGCGATCCCGTCCCGCGGTCATGGAGCTTCGGACCAGGTTGCGTGCCCGCGGCTGGGCACTTAAAGGGGAAGTACAGGTACGTGCTTGTGCCCAGCCGTGTCATTCTGCTGACGTATATCGGCTTTAGGAGGTCCTTAAGTGGTTAAAAAATAAAAACCCACAGGCCATGACCTAGGCAGGCAAAACAGAGTTCCTGGAGTAACTGATCAATAAGGGTCTTTGGGGTACCTGAGCCACCTTGTCTTCCTATCTCTCCCATCACTGATCAATAACTGGTACATTATTTTCTGCAGACGGTCTATGCATTGGATTGCCCACTGGCAGCTGCTAAAGCCATTCAAGGTCTGGGTGCCGTGTCTGATGAGACCCATCCTGATCCTGTCCGCGTGGTGTCTGTGGGAATTCCTGTGGAGGACCTTCTGGCCGACCCCTCAAGTCCGGCTGGTTCAGTCACATCAGAGGAGTTCTGTAGAGAAAGGTAAGTGGCTTTTGTATCAGGGAGTCCTTACTCAGAATGGGAAATTTCCAATATTCCTCTCAAACCCCCCCCCCCCCCCCACGCATTTATAGGAAGCACAAAGGGAGCAATGAGTAACCAATCTAAATGTTTCAGTCCATATTTTAGACCCTGAGCACACAGCATGGAGTATGGGGCTCATGGGTTTTAGATTCACAGGCCATACATGGAGCCTGTACATATAGGGTATCATTGGGGTATATTTCTACATAGGGTATTATTGGGGTGTATCGCCATATGAGCCCGTTCATTCCCCCCTCTACCTCTCTGCCCAGGGGTTCTTGGCTCTTGATTGGATAGATTGATAGCAGCGCAGCCATTGGCTCCCGCTGCTGTCAATCAAATCCAATGACGCGGACGCTCGGCAGCGTGTCCACAAGGTTACCCCCCCGAGAGTGCTTCTCCCAGGAGGTAAGTATGATATGTTTGTTACTAAAAAAACAAGAGTTTACAACCCCTTTAAGGCTGGTTGGGTTAAAAGGTGTCAAATCTGAGGTTTTGTTCTTAAAGTGGTTGTAAACCCCAAAAAATAAAATAAAAACCTTCTAGACAAAGGCATAATGAGCTAGTATGACTAGCATACTAGCTCATTGTGAATTACTTACCTGAGATCGAAGCCCCCGCAGCGACCCTCGTTCCTCTCCTCCATGATACCTGGAGTGACTTCCGGTTATCGCCACTCCAGCGATGTGACTGGCCAGAGCGGCGATGATGTCACTCCCGCACGAATACTGACCCAGCAACATCAATCTCAGCACCAGAGGAGCTTACACTCTAATGTCCTCCCACAGTCACACACTTTTATTATACATTTAAATAGCTCTGATATATACTGCAGTGCTGTACAGAGAAGATCCAAAATGACACCAGCAGTAGGCCGCGTACACACGATCGGTCAAAACCGATGAAAACGGACTGAAGGTCCGTTTCATCGGTCCAAACCGATCGTGTGTGGGCCCATCAGTCAGTTATTCTTCGCTCAAAAAAAAGAGAACTTGCTTTAAAATGTTAGTATGCAAAAGCATCGGTTAAAAAGCCGCGCATGCTCAGAATGAAGTCGACGCATGCTTGGAAGCATTGAACTTTTTTTTCAGCACGTCGTCGTGTTTTTTGTTACCGCGTTCTGACACGAATGTTTTTTTAACCGATGGTGATCTGATGTGCCTACATCCGATCATCAGTCAGCTTCTTTGGTTAACCAATGAAAATGGTCCTTCGGCCCGTTCTCATCGGATGGACTGATCGTGTGTACGGGGCCTAACTGATATGTGTTAGGCCCCATGCACACGAGACGCTGGTAAAACTCGAGTTCAGAGGCATTTGGGCATTTTTTTCAACTGCCCCTGAACATATTTAATGTTATCCTATGTGTCCATGCACACATTCACGTTTTTTTGCGTTTTAAAGCAGTTGGGTTTAGGCTCGTTTTTTCAGAAGCAAAAAAATGGGTTCAGACGCAAACGTTTTCGCGTTTTAGACGCAAAACGCGGCAAAACCCTGCAAATCGCGGCAAAACGCAGCTAATCGCAGCAAAGCGCTGGTACCACGTTTTGCCGCGATTAGCAGCGTTTTGCCGCGATTTGCAGGGTTTTGCCGCGATTTGCGTCTAAAACGCGAAAACATTTGCGTCTGAACCCATTTTTTTGCTTCTGAAATTCGTGGCAAAAACGGGCGTTTTAAACGCCGGTTTTTGCCTTTGAAAACGTGCATTTAGATGTGTTTGCATTTGCGTCTCGTGTGCATGGGGCCTAATATAGAGCCATCCCCTGTACAGGTAATAGGGGAACATCAATAAGAGGCAAGTGACAATATTGATCACTGATTAAAACAAAACATACAACTATAAACACATAAAAGTGAAACATTCAAACAAAATGAAAGAATCAATAGAAGAAAACAAACAAATCATAATAAATGAATACATGAAAGATAATAAATATCACATGTTTTCAACAAATAAAGACATTGGGGTAAACACTGACAAACTAGAATTAAAACGTCCTAATATATGACTACAGATACACACTAAAGCCGTGCACACACGATCGGTGTGTCCGATGAAAAAATACTGTTTTCATCGAAAAAAATGATCGTGTGTGGGCCCTATCGTTTTTTTTCCATCGTGTAAAAAATAGAACGTTTTTGGAATTTTTCCTATGGATAAAAAAACTCTGTGTGGAACTCCATCGGAGAAAAATCCATACATGCTCAGAATCAAGTCAACGCATGCTCGGAAGCATTGAACTTCATATATTTTTCGGCTTGTCGTAGTGTTTTACATCACCACGTTTTCGCACGGTCAGAATTTAATCTGAAGCCCTGTACACACGATCGGTTTGTGTGTTTTCATTGGAAAAAACGATTGTGTGTGGGCCCATATTATGCAATAATGAAAAAGTCCTTTCCAAATTCGCAGCAGCCGACAAAAAATCATGGCTGTGAACGTGTCCCATAGGGAAACATGTAAATGAACTGTAGTGTGTTTGTGCAAAAAGCACCAAAAAACAGGTGTGACCCAGGCCTGAGATGTTTAGTAACATAATGGGGGTAAAAAAAACAAAAATAAGTACAAAAAGAACAAATAATCTCTACTGTAAGGGGTTAATTTTTTTTACTGTGAAAACCATCGTTTTAAAATGATCGTGTGTGGGCAAAACTTCGTTTTATGTCTTCTGAAAAACGACAAAAAAAAATTTCGAACATGCTTGAATTTTTTATGTAGTTTTTCAGAATGTCGTTTTTTGTGTCATAAAAAATGATCGTGTGTAGTCAAAATGACGTTTAAAACAACGTTTTTAAACCCGCGCATGCTCAGAAGCAAATTATAAGACGGGAGCTTCAATGGAACAGAGTGCCATCGAACGTGGTGTACGCAACCGCGCATTTTTAGAAAACAATGGTGTGTAGGCAACGTTGTTTTTTAAAATGAAGTTTTGTTTCGTGAGATAAAATGAAGTTTTTTTACATCACAAAAAGTGATTGTGTGTACGCGGCGTTAGGGTATTCTTATGCCGCGTACATACGGTCATTTTTTGTGATGAAATAAAACGACGTTTTAAAAACGTCATTTAAAATGATCGTGTGTGGGCAAAACGCCGTTTTATGTCTTCTGAAAAACGACCAAAATTTTTTTCGAACATGCTCCAATTTTTTATGTCGTTTTTCATAATGTCGTTTTTTTTTTGGTTTCACAAAAAATTATCGTGTGTAGGCAACGTCGTTTTTTGAAATAAAGTTTGAAAAACTTTGTTTTGTTTCGTGAGATAAAACAACGTTTTTTTACATCACAAAAAGTGATCGTGTGTATGCGGCATTACAGTTGGCTGACTGAAGTCACGTAGGATAGGCATGTCTAAAGGTAGGCCCGTTTCCATGGAGCATACGGTTTTTGTCAGGTTGACATTTTCCTGTTTTTGTGATAGGGGATCAAGGCTTGGCCATAGGGCAGGCAGAAGACACAAGCCTCGTACACACGATCGGATATCTGATGGAATCTAATCCCGTTGATTTTTTCATCAGATATCCGATGAAACTGACTTTCATCAGTCTTGCCTACACACCATCAGTCAAAAATCCAACCGTGACAAAACGTGGTGACGTAAAACACAACTACGTGCTGAAAAAAATGAAGTTCAATGCTTCCGAGCATGCGTCGACTTAAATCTGAGCGTAGGTGGATTTTTGACCGATGGACTTCCACACAGACAATCGTTTTTTTCTATCGTTTATTTTTTTTTATCCATAAGAAAAATTTAAAACATGTTCTATTTTTTTTCACTGATGAAAAACAAACGGATGGGGCCCACACACAATCGCTTCGGCCGAGGAAAACAGTTCATCAGTCTGTTTTCATCGGACAAACCGATCGTTTGTACAGGGCTACAGCCTTCTTGGGTACTTCAGCAAGGTCGAAGATAACTGAAAAAAAGTTGGCACTCACGATATATCATCTGCAGTCTTTATTGTAGGTTGACAAGTATAAAAAGGACAAGCAGATGCTTTTGGCACAAGCCTTGTTCACAGCACAGTACTTCAACAAAGTGGAGGGGTTCAAAAGGAGTAGGACTTTAACCCGCCGAGCGTACGCATATATGCATCCTCGGGTTTCGGGGGTTATACCGGGATGATGCCCGGTACTGTTGTTTAGAGCTGGCGATTGGCTATCCAGGCATAACAACCGATGCAGCTAAACCGATGCAGATGACATACCGCCTCTCGCCGCTCTGACTGGCCTCCCATCCCACCGGGAGACCCAATCCTCGATCCGGCACCTCCAGTGTCCAGACGCAGACTGAAATTAAGCCGTAAATGGCTTTGATTCAGTCTCCGCAATGTAAACATGGAAGCGACATCATGACGTCACTTCCGGGTTTCTCGACTGCCAATGGCGCCAGATAAAAAAAATAAAAAAAGGACACAGTATTCAGAATCGCCGTTTTCAGCGATCTGAATACTTTGAAGTGCAAAGGAGGGATTTGGAGTCTTTTAGACCCCCGATCCCTCCATAAAGAGTACCTGTCACCACCTATTACTGTCACAAATGATGTTTACATTTCTTGTGACAGCAATAAAAGTGATCAAAATGTAACAAACAAATAAATAAAATGAATAAGAAAACATTTTTTTTAAAGCGCCCTCGCGAGTTTGTGCAACAAAGAAAACGCATACGGAAGTCACGCCCCCATATGAAAACCGTGTTCAAATCACACCTGTGAAGTATCGCCGCGATCGTCAGAGCGAGAGGAATAATTCTAGCACTAGACCTCCTCTGTAACTCTAACCTGGTAACCGTAAAGCGGTGTCTATGGAGATTTTTAGGTACCATAGTTTGTCGCCATTCCACGAGTTTGTGCAATTATAAAGCGTGGCATGTTTGGTATCTATTTACTCGGCGTAACATCATCTTTCACATTATACAAAAAAATTGGGCTAACTTTACTTTGTCATTTTTTTAAAGTTCATGAAAGTAAATTTTCCCCAAAAAGTTGTGTTTAAAACACTGTGTGACATAAAATAGTGCAACAATCGCCATTTTACTCTCTAGATTCTCTGCTAAAAAAATATATATAATGTTTGGGGGTTCTAGCAAAAAATATGGATTTTAACTTGTAAACACCAAATGTCAGAAATAGGCTTAGTCACGAAAGGGTTAAACCTTTGCCACTGAAATAGTTTATAGCTCATGGAGAAGGGGGCACACGTTGGCCTTTTTTGCCTTGGGTGCTAAATGATCTTGTTCTGGCACTGGTCGAGGTGAAGGGTTAGGCGCCGAACACACGGCCGAGGTTCTCGCTGAAAATCAGCGAGAACCTCGCTGGAATGCACATTCCAGCGAGGACCTCGGCCGTGTGTACGGTCTCGGCGAGCTTGAATGAATGAATGAATGAATGAATGAATGAAAAACTTATATAGCGCGGCACATGCGAACCAAATCGCCTCTGGGCGCTAGTTGTATCCGTCTCTCTTGACATCAGAAGAGCAGAGTTTTAATCCGTCTTCTGAAGGTCAGGTGGTTTTCCTCCAACCGAATGCTGGTTGGTAAAGCGTTCCAGAGTCTGGGACCCTGGACAGCAAACCTTTTTTCTCCTTTGGACTTGAATCTGGCTTTCGGTACTTTGACCAAATTTTGGTCACTGGATCGCAGAGCGCGATTGGGGTTGTGGGGTTTTATTTTATCGCAAAGATATTGCGGGGCTTTTCCATGGATGCATTTATGGGTCAGACAGAGTGCTTTAAAAGCAATTCTGTCTTTTACCGGCAACCAGTGAAGGGATCTCAGCGACGGTGAGATTGATTCCCAGGGTTTTTTCCCAGTCACCAGTCTGGCGGCCGTATTTTGTACGACTTGCAGACGAGCGATTTGGTACTTAGGGAGTCCGAGGTAGAGAGCGTTTGCATAATCCAGTCTGGAGTTCACAATCGTTCCCACCACGGCTGGCACATCTTCTTTGGGAATAAATGGGATCAGTCTGCGGAGTAGGCGCAGCAGATGGTGAGATCCGCTGACTACTGACCCTATTTGTGCGTCCATAGTCATGTGGGTGTCAAAAATGATCCCAAGACTTTTGACTTTGGCGCTCGGGGAGATGATCTGGCTCTCTATTTCCTCGACGGCCCGCCTGGAAGAATGGCTGGTTGCCATTCCCGACGGGCGGGTCGCCGATTTCGACGGCCGGGAGAGAACCTCGACGGGCGGAACGATGTGTTCTGCCCGTCGAGGTTCTCTGCCGTGTGTACGCGGCCTCAGAGTGTACTTACTTTTAGGCGCAGTCATTTACATTTTGTTTGCAAGTGTAGTTATTCTTTAATTTACGGATAGGGCTGTGATGAGTGATGAGGCAAATGATGCAACACATTTCTAAATCTGTGCTTTTTTTTTAAAGTCTTGGTAATTCTTGGCTTTTGCACTTTTTCCATTAAAGGAAATTGGATGGTTTGATGACTTCAAAAACAGCACTGGTGCCTTAACTACAAGGCTGGCTTCTGATGCTTCAAAGGTTCAAGGAGTAAGTAGCAAATACCCTTCTTTGTCTGGTTCCGGTTTTGTCCTATGAACAAGTCAGAACATTTTAATAAATCAGTCATGAATGGACATTTGTAAGAATCTGAATTTCCCTATAGGTGTGAATGTTGTTACATAATTGTCAGCCGAATGTGAGGCTGTAAGGCTCCCATGAAGGCTAACATTTGTCCAGAATATATATGGTTAACTACTTAAGTCCCGGACCATTTGGCTGGCCAAAGACCAGAGCACTTTTGCAATTCGGCACTGCGTCGAATTTATGTCCTTTTTTCCCCACAAATGGAGCTTTCTTTTGGTGGTATTTGATCACTTCTGCGTTTTTTTATTTTTTGCACTATAAACAAAGATAGAGCGACAATTTTGAAAACAAAGCAACATTTTGTACCTTTTGCTATAATAAATACCCCCAATTTTTTTAAGTAAAAGCACATTTTCTCTCAGTTTAGGCCGATATGTATTCTTCTACGTATTTTTGGTAAAAAAAAAATCGCAATAAGCGTTTATTGATTGGTTTGCACAAAAGTTATAGCATCTACAAATAGGGGATGGTTTTAAGGCATTTTTATTATATATTTTTTTTACTAGTAATGGTAGCAATCTGCGACTTTTATTATGACTGTGACTTTATGGCGGACACATCAGAATCTTTTGAGACATTTTTGGGACCATTGTCATTTTTACAGCGATCAGTGCTATAAAATGCACTGATTACTGTGAAAATGACACTGGCAGTAAAGGGGTTAACCACTAGGTGTTGCTGAAGGGGTTAAGTGTGTCCTAGGGAGTGATTCTAACTGTAATGCCGCGTACACACGATCATTTTTTGTGATGAAAAAAAACTACGTTTTCTGTGAAACGTCACTTTTCAAAGACGATTTTGCATACACACCATCGTTTTTTCACAAAAAGCGAGGTTACGTTCACCACTCTTTTTCATTGAAGCTCGCTTCATAACTAGCTTCTGGACATGCGCGGGTTGAAAAACGTTGTTTTAAACATATGCATATATGTGAGCCCAACCTAAAGGAGTGTACATGGCAGGCTGACAATGCTGCACTCACTAAGGCCTCGTACACACGAGGCAATCCATTTGTTCAAATCTTACCTCCACTGTGCAGTTCGTTTTGCATAGAGTGGCCCAGATCCACCTGTTCTGGGGTCCCATGGTGGCTCCTCCCCACATTAGATAATCCCATCTGGGAAGCGCTCTTCCGAGGGGGTTACCTTAGATGCATTAAGGTGAAAAAACACAAAGGTTTACAACCCCTTTAAGCCCACAATTTTTTGGTAAATCCATAAAAAAAAATTCTGGAGATCCTGCCAGTTTCAGCTCTCCTCTTGTAGGCTAACAGTGCTATGTCTCTGCCCTGCAGCAATTAGCAGCAGCATTTTCCAGCTTGCTATAGAGTTGCATATCAGGTCTTTCACAGAGGCAGCCCAATGATCAACTAAGGCCGGGTTCACATATTGCCGGATGCGGGGAAACCTGCATCCAATTTGCATATATGTGAGCCCAACCTAAAGGAGTGTACATGGCAGGCTGACAATGCTGCACTCACTAAGGCCTCGTACACACAAGGCAATCCATTTGTTCAAATCGGTCGGACCAACCGATTTGAACAAATCTGTCTGCTTGGATTTTGGTTTGCTCTCGTGTACACACGAGCAAACCAAAATCCCCGCCAGCAGACAGCGCGCTGACGTGTCGGTGACATAGCGGTGACACCAGGAAGTAAAACACTTCCGCGCATGCGTCGAAATCATTCGGCGCGTGTGCGAGAAGACATGTCTGCTGGTTAGCATACTAACCAGCAGACATGTCGGGCGGACGGGTTCCCAGCCGACAGATTTCAAAGCATGCTTTGAAATCTGTCGGGTGGCCAAATCCGTTGGCTCGCCCGTACACACGATCGAATCTGTCTGCTGAAACGGTCTAGCAGACCATTTCCAGCAGACAGATTTGATCGTGTGTACGAGGCCTTAGAGGTCATTTTGGAAAGCCCCCCTTACATTGGTGGTCTGTGAGAGAAGGACCTCCTTCTTCCTGCACAAGGGAGGAGAGGCTCCAATTGTCCCACCATGATATCTGGGGGTACCATTATTAAGAGACTATAAACAGAGGCGTATCTAGTGAAAATAGCGCCTATGGCAAGCACTGAAACTGCGCTCCCTGTCGAGACATTTGAGACCCATCTTTCAGGTAACCTTAACAAAAAAAAAAACAGCTAACAAATCTAATGATATTTAACATTCCTTGTGATACCTTGGTGACATATCCACTTTATGGAGAAATTTGGGGTTTATTAGACCCCTGATCCCTCCTCTGCCCTCCAAGGCATATTGGCTGCCAGGTAAATGCAGAACCAATACTGCAAGTGATGAACTCTTCATCACTTAAGGCCTCAGTTTTCACAGAGGAGAGGGAGAAACTGATGTTCCTCCTTATTTGTGCGCTGCCAATCCGACCAGATGGAATGGGAGAGCCTGGGAGAATAGGGGAGGCTGTGGCTGAACACAGCAGGGATAGGGCTGCCATTGTCCATTAGCAAAGGTGCTGAAAAGAAGATCCTGCCTATGCTCAGGAGGAGGGAAGAAGAGACCCTCAGACCCTGGGAAGTGCCTTGCTGCCCAGCCACTCAACAGCGCCCCCTTCATATGGCGCCCATGGCACTTGCTATGGCTGCCATACCCTAGATACACCACTGACTAAATAGGCTTTCTACTATAACACTTGGCATAAAATTGTGAAGTATTTACACAGACTTTCTGTTACAGGAATTCCATCAAGAACGCCCATATGCAAGGTTTCTCCTATGGATTATCCCAGGCTATCATGTTCTTTGCGTATGCTGCTAATTTTAGGTTTGGTGCCTTTTTAGTGGTGCAAGGAGACATGACCTTTAAAAATGTGTTTCTGTAAGTATTTGATTGATTTCCCTTTAATATAAATGCATTTATTGCAATCCAAGAAAATGTTGATCTCTAAAACAGCTCACAGGTAGAAACATTAATTCACTATATATCCATAGTATTCTCCAGATATACTCCAAGCACCATCAGATATAAAAGAGAAGAGAAGGTCTCTCTGTGACTTTATTAAAAAAAAATGTGAGTAAAAAAATATCTATATTTGTAGCCCCCTGGTCCTATACTGGGGCTACTATGTGAACTGACCATGCCTAAAATGTCTCCCACCTACCTTTTTAACTACGTAACTTTTAAAAGGCAGATGCATATATTTACCTATTATCAGAGCTCTGTGGTCTGGCCATATGATCTCCTCAGGCGAGAGGAGACAATGCCCACAATGGATGGAATGCTACCCATAGGTTTACTATAGGGCATTCATTGTTGGCTGTTTCCCTCTCAGGCCGCCTTTAAGGGGATCACCTGACCAGACTGGAATGACAGGGTAGTTAGTATAGGTCAGGGGTCTCCAAACTTTCTAAGCAAAGGGCCAGTTTACTGTCTTTCAGAGTTTACGAGGGCCGGACAGTAGTCAATAGGAGTCGAAAAGGTCCCGACATCAGTGGGAAAAATGAATGTCCTATTGCTTCAGCATGAGTAGTTGTGCCCCGTCATTGGGTCCCATTGTTGGTGTCATTGAGAAAAACTGTGCCCCGTTGTTGGTGTCATTGTAAGGAATTGTCCCCCATCCTTGGTGTCATTGTCAGGAATTGTGTCCCATCGTTGGTGTCATTAGGCCCCTTTGTTGGTGTCAGTCGGAGAAACGATGTCCCATTGTTGGTATCAGTGGATGAAATAGTGCCCCAAGGGCCGGATAAAAGAAAGCATAGGGCCACATCTGGCCCCTGGGTCGCAGTTTGGAGACCACTGGTATAGGTGTTAGAACTGAGGTGGAAGTTGTTTTAAGCTTAGTTTGTTCTACCCTTTGAATTCTATTTTAAATTCAGATTTATTTTTAAATTAAAAGTTGCATGCTGTTTGCCCTTTTTCCTTTTCAAGATGTGTCCTACTCCAAAAAACTGCCTAATTTCTCCCCTTTACAGTGTGGCCTAGTAAAACTGCTTAATTGATGTGCAGTGTGTCTGTGCAATATTTTTTGCTCTTGTCTCTGACATAATACACTGTTATGTGTTATCGCCCAGAGGCGATTTAGTTCGCATGTGTCGCGCTATATAAGTTTTTCATTTATTCATGCCCTGTACACACAACCTTTTTTTTGTTAGGAAAAAAAAAACAATGTTTTTCCCGACAGGATTCCTCTCAAGCTTGCCTTGCATACACATTTTCATTTCCAAGGCGCAGTGACGTACACCACGTATTATGGGACTATAAAGGGGAAGTTCCTTTCAAACGGCACCACCCTTTGGGTTGCTTTTGCTGATCCTCGTGTTAGGAAAGGTTGGTGAGAGATGATTCACGCTTTTCAGACTTCGTGCTTTTCAGTCTGTTACAGCGTGACGAATGTGCCATCTCCATTACGAACGCTAGTTTTACCAGAACGAGCGCTCCCGTCTCATACTTGATTCTGAGCATGCACATTTTTTTCCCCTCGGAAAAGCATACACACGACGGGAACAAGTCCCCCGGGAATCCCGACTAGAAAAAAGAAAACATGTTGTTTTTTTTTTTTTTTACAGTTTTCCTGACGGGAAACATACACACGGCCGGAAAAGCTCTCATGGCAGTTTTCCTGCCGGGAAAACTGGTCCTGTGTACGAGGCATAAATTTTATTTCTTCGTAAGAACCTGCCTCGTCGCTCCCTTTTACATGGCAGCCTAGTAAAGCTGTCCAATTGCTGTGCAGTGTGTCTGTGCAATAAATTAGGCTTTTGTCTCTGACATTATAAGCTAATTTACATTTCATAATTAAAACTGCCTCTCCTCTTCCTCTTACATTTTGTACAAGTACAACTGCTTATATAACGTGCAGCAAGTCTGTACAATATTTCTAGCTGCTGTTGTGAAATTATACACTATTTTTTATCTCTGGATAAAAATGACCCATCTCTAGCACCCATATATGTATTCCATCCAACGTATTTAGCTGTTTATCTTGAATTCAACTTTAAAGTGGATCATGCACGTTAAACAATGATTTAGTGTTGCAAGCATTGGCTAAATAACATGAATGGTTGATATTCTGATAAGCTGTTGTTGATGTTTCTTTCAGGGTATTTGCAGCCATTGTTTTTGGAGCCATGGCTTTGGGTCAGACCAGCTCCTTTGCTCTAGACTATGCTAAAGCTAAAGTGTCAGCAGCTTATATATTCAGCCTGCTGGAGAGACAACCTCTGATAGACAGCTACAGCACTGCTGGAAACACACCTGTGAGTACATTGATTTCTCGGTTTTGGTGAATGGCAACTGCATCAGTCACAGAGTGCCTTTTAATGATATTTGAGATCCAAGAGATACTAGCTAATTGCATATTGTTTCAACAGTGTTGCTTAGTACTAAAAATAAAAATTTTGGCTAAATGTCAAACACTCAGGTCACACACGAATAATGTTGGGTACTGACTAAAGAAACCTGTCTATGCTCCAATAGATCCACCTGTCAAACAATCGGATCGGACACCAATGACTTCACTCTTAAAAGCACCTTTTTTCACCAAACCGTACATGCCATAGAGCCCATCCTGGAGACCCATGTTTCACTGCAACAGGCTAAAGGTCCAAACACACGGTCGGACTTTTTGCCAACAAACTATAGCAAGTATTTTCAAAATAGTCCGACCTTGTGTACACTCCATCGGACAAACTTTTTCGGGTTTCATCGGACAAAAAGTTTGGTCTGCAAACAGACAAATTTTACGTCAGCAAGAGTCCGATGGTGCCTAGTCCGACCGTGTGTACAGCAAGCAATCAGACTTTTGGACAAAGTACAAACGCGCATGCTCAGAAGCAAAGACCAACTGGAAGCGTTCTGTCTAGTAAAAATAGCGTTCGTATTTGAAAAAGCACATTTGTCACGCGGCAAGTTCTAAAATCAAGAAAAGCAGCGCACATTCTCTTCTTCTTTATAATGTGATAATACTAAAAGCTGCTTTGCTGGTGATACTGACGGAGTAAAAACAAATGTCTTTACTTTGGATTAGTGTATTTTGGTTATATGAATCAAACATATTTATATATTATTTTGTGGGTCAAGTTAGCACAACCACATTGCGCAACATGTCTGCTTGACGAACGGACGTTCAGAAACTAACAAAATTGCACAAAACTGTAAATCGCTGTGTGTATGCTATGGGTGTGACCGGACAACTCCCTTCGGAAAAAAATCCAAGGGAAAGTTTCTTTGATGTCCGACCGTGTGTGCGAGGCTTTAGTCTCTACAACTAAGCCTGTTGGGTTGAACTGCACCAGGAAGAGTAGGCTCATGGTGGGGCTCTGTGGCATGTATGGATTGGCGCAATAAAGCTTTTCTAAAGCCTCATACACACGGTCGGACATCAAACAAACTTTCTCTTGGATTTCTGTCCGAAAGGGAGTTGGCCGGGCACACCCATAGCATACACACGCTTGGACTTTTTCGGCAACAAACACGAACGTAGTGACTTTCAATGTACTGACGAGAGTTTAAAAGAGGAAGTTCAATTCTCCGGCTTCACCCCTTCGATTCCTTCTGCTAATCGTTAGTAGAGGTTTTGGCTGTGTGCATTCACGCGATTTTCAGTTTCGTGCAATTTTGTTAGTTTCTGAACGTCCGTTCGTCAAGCAGACATATTGCGCAATGGGGTTGTGCTAACTTGACCCACAAAATATTATAGAAATATGTTTGATTCATATAACCAAAATACACTAATCCAAAGTAAAGACATTTGTTTTTACTCCTTCAGTATCACCAGCAAAGCAGCTTTTAGTATTATCACATTATAAAGAAGAAGAGAATGTGCGCTGCTTTTCTTGATTTTAGAACTTGCCGCGTGACTAATGTGCTCTTTCAAATACGAACGCTAGTTTTACTAGACAGAACGCTTCCGGCTGGTCTTTGCTTCTGAGCATGCGCATTTGTACTTTGTCCAAAAGTCCGATTGCTTGCTGTACACACGGTCAGACTAGGCACCATTGGACTCTTGTTGACGTAAAGTTTGTCTGTTTGCAGACCGAACTTTTTGTCCGATGAAACCCGAAAAAGTTTGTCCGATGGAGTGTACACACGGTCGGACTATTTTGAATACTTGCTCATTTTGAAGTTTGTTGGGAAAAAGTCAGACCGTGTGTATGGGCCTTTAGAGTGACATCATCGTTGTTTGATCACAGATGATCAGATGTGGTTGACACATGGATCTTTTGATGCTTAGACAAGCTTATTTGATCAGCACCAGGCAAGCCCTGCAGTTGAGGGAACAATTGGAGCCTTGAAGTGGTGGGGTCTATGTGGACAAATCAATCTTGGCTTAGAATTAAGAATTAAAGTAAAACATATTTTGCAATATTTTTAAAACTATAAATTTCAATATATAATACCTAGTGATTCTGCCATGAGGCAGCTGTGCCAGTGCTCACAATGTACGCATGTTCTGCCATTGCCACTATCAGGAAGCTGGTCCAGAGCAATTACAGTGCTTTGAAAAAGTATTCACACCCCTTGAAATTTTCCACATTTTGTCATGTTACAACCAAAAACTTAAATGTATTTTATTGGGATTTTATGAGATAGACCAACACAAAGTGGCACATAGTTGTGAAGTGGAAGGAAAATAATACATTGTTTTAAAAAAAAAAAGGAGGAAATAATGTGAGAAGAAGACAAATTTGTAGAAGGGGATTCGTTGAGTAGAAAGGTGAGGTAAAGAAAAACAGGCCGGTAATAATGGGAAGCTCAGAGGATTTTTAAACTGACTTTTGTGAAGCCAGGTGCTGCTGACGGGGCCACCAATAACAGTCGGCTTGGATAACAGCCGATTTAACACACATCGGCCAAAATTGAAGCCATGTAGAAGTCTGTCCACATACTGTAGGAGGGAGGGGATTATCTCAAAACACAAGAGTTTTTGCAGTGATTTCATATATGAAGTATAATCTCCTTGTGTAGAGAGTACAAATGATTATATTGATGAACCATAGGAAATGTGCCCTTAGCAGTTTGTTAGCAGGGTTATGGGAGGATGCTTCCTTGTGCCTCTAGGGGCCGATAGAAAAATTGCATGTAAACAATTGAGGTGGCGTTAAGGCAACCCATGTCCAGTGGTCTTGTCCATACCTTGGCTATTTGGTTGAAGTCCAACAATTAGCAAAACATCCAATTCCTGGGAACCCGATTGAGTTTCAGCTGAGGGACCAAAGAAGAACAATGTCCAATCACATAGCAGTGCAAGTTCTCCTGATTCTTTCCATACATTGACTGACCGACCACAAGGTCCACCTCCGCCTGGTATTTACTGTATGTCCCGCCACAAGGAACACCAGGGAGCAGGGTGGCAGCCACTTATCCCTTACCTAACCAGAAGACGCCAGACCAAATATGATGAGAATACTCAATGCAGCCATGTGTAAACACATTGCAAGGAAAATAATAAAGTGAGGTAGACCATTTAGTAGACACCTGCCTACAAGTCAGAACAGAATTGAACAGTGACAGCCCAGCCTACCTGATTACTGCCATATTAGCAGCACTGTGGAGATTATCTGAAAGTATAGGGATCTGACATGTGCTAAATCGAAAATGGATGAAAGAAAGGTCATCAAATAATCTGGCTGTTTGTTCTTGAAGAACATGAGCCACCAGTGTGTAATACCATCAAGTGTCAAATTCCTTTGGATAATTGCCTTATTATTGCTTTTGTGTCTATTTTTTGCAGTCACAATGCAATGGAAATATCACCTTCAAGGGAATTCACTTTAACTATCCAACCAGGCCAGAAGTTGCAGTGCTGCAAGGTTTGGACATCACTGTGGAGAAAGGTGAAACTCTGGCATTAGTGGGTAGCAGTGGATGTGGGAAAAGTACATCCATTCAGCTCCTGGAAAGATTCTACGACCCACAGAGTGGAGAAGTGGTAACGCATTTCATGATTTGGATCCAGTGCCAATGTCTTTATAAAGCAGCTTCATTACTATATGTGTAACATGTCCTCTATGAAAAAGACTCATGATTCAGGTTATTACATCAGTAAATCAGAAAATATTAAATGCACTGTCTGCCCTAAATAATGACATCTATTTAACCACTGTTCTAAAACATATCCAATAAAAATATGTAAAAAATTAGATTTCTTCATTAATTTAGGCCAATTTGTATTCTGCTACATATTCTTGGTAAAAAGAAATCCCAATTTGTGTATATTGATTGGTTTGCGCAAAAGTTATCACATCTACAAACTATGGGATAGATTTAGGGACCTTTTTTTTTTTTCTAGCAATGGCGGCGATCATCGATTTTTAGCGAGACTGCGACATTGCAGTGGACAAATTGGACACTAAGGGGGTTATTAAAGGGGTGTTCCACCCAAAAAAATGACCTTTTCTCATCCCACTCCTCACCCCCATACATGCCACATTTGGCATGTAATTTTTTTGGGGGGGGGAGTGGGGGCTTCAGTAGGAGTGGGACTTCCTGTCCCACTTCCTGCTTCCGCCGAGGGGCTGGTTAGGCGATTAAGCTTAATCGCCTACACCAGCCCCCTCCCTGTAGGCGATCACATGGGACACTGACAGGTCCCATGCGATCGCCTCTCCAATCAGCGGCGAGCCGCGCACGCATGCGCAGTACGGCTCGCGCATGCGCAGTGGGTGCCCGGCCGTGAAGCCGAAGGCTGTCACGGCTGGGTGCCCACAGTCAGGATGGAGACGCCGGCCGGGGAGGGGGGCAGAGGAGCGGAGCCCCGGTCGGCGCGTCGCTGGAACGTAGGAGCAGGTAAGTGAGTGTTTATTAAAAGCCAGCAGCTACACTTTTTGTAGCTGCTGACTTTTAATAAACACAACTTAGGGCTGGAACACCCCTTTAACTCTTTGCACTGCAAGTGCACTGCAAGTGCAGTCGCTGTAGATCTGAGGGGAAGCTTTGAAATTATGGGAATCTCTGCTGATTTTATCATCCAATCATGTGCATGCAAACATGCTGTTTTTTATTTCCCTTGCATGTCCCCCTCAGATCTACAGCGACTGCACTTCAAAGTGCACTTGTGGTGTAAAATGGATTTGCCTTTCGTAAATGACCCCCTTAAGTGACACTTTTTGGGGACCAGTGACATCAATACAGTGATCAGTGCTAAAAAAAAAATGCACTGACACTGTATAAATGACACTGGCACGCAATGGGGTTAACATGTGCAATCAAAGGGTTAAACGTGTTCCCTATGTGTGCTTTCTAACTGTGTGGGGGATGCTGACACTAGACGAAGAGAGAGATCTGTGTTCCGAGTTAGGAGGAATCTCAGATCTCTTCCTCTGTGACAGAACGATGGTCTGCCTTGTTAACATATGCAGATGTTCATCCCCCCCCCCCCCCCCCAACGATCGTGGGTGGCTGGCAACCCTCGCATCCGCCAGACCCATTGTGTCCAATCACAATGGAAGCGGGTCGCCAGCGGGTCACCTGGCTCCAGGTCAGGGAGCGCAAACAACCTACAGCTACATTGTTTCGTGCAGCCGGGCCATCCTGCCACAGTAAATGTGCAGTGGGTGGTCCAGAAATAGTTAAAGATTAGATTATTTACTCCTACCCAGGGCTGGACTGGGACAGAAATGTGGCCCTGGACATTATCCAGACCGGCCCAGGGCACAGCACATCAGGGTAAATACAGCACATCAGGGTACAGGGCACATCAGGGTACAGGGCACATCAGGGCGCAGCGCACATCTTACATTAGGGTACAGCACGTCAGTGTACAGGGCACATCACATTGGCGTACAGGGCACAGCACATTGGCGTACAGGGCACAGCACATCAGGGCACAGGACACAGTACATGGGGCACATCAGGGTACATCGGGCACATCAAAGTCCAAGGGCACATCAGGGTACATAGGGCAAATCAGAGAACATAGGGAACATATAGGGCACATCAAAGCACATGAGGCACATCAAGGTACATAGGGCACATTAGGGGCACCTTGGAGGGTTGGTGCATTGCTCCTGCACACTTAGCTTTGTGTTATACCTGCAGAGCCAGGGGTGATATGAGGCCCAGGCTAAGTTAAGTAGACTAGATACTCTGTAAATAGATGAGCCTAGTCCTGACTAGAACTTGTGCTTTTTAGTATAGCCGCTCTACTCAGCAATTTTCACAGCTCTTATAATATAGAAACTTTTCCATATTCAAAGTTGCACCTCCTCTGAGGACCCCCATGCCCCTTATTCATTTAATTGTCCTTTCCACTTAGCACGGTTTCCATTGATTTGACATCCTTTTTGTCCCCAAAATTAAACCTTCAAATTGTAGATGAGATTTCATAAATTCTTTGTAAAGGGACAAAATTATGTATCTCTTATGAGTCTATGCTTCTTTCAGCATTAGAAGCTGAAGCATATAAAAAACGACAAGGACACTCAGATCCTTTTCCAGCATTATTTCACCTATTTGTAGGTGAAGATTGCATTTTCCATTTACCTGCAGTGGCTGCCAGTCAGCCAGGTTCTTGGGACCAGCTTGTAAATTGAACATACCGGTAATTGGCAAGCACTGTCTTTTACTACTTAGTCAAGGGTGTAAGCAGATCTGTCACCTGAGCCAATCTACAAGCTGGGTCATGCCAAATTAGACCACTGGATAATTAGTGTCAGGGGGGAAGTTTAACAAAGAGTCCATCAAGAATCATAAACTATATATAAACCCACTCAACATATACTGCTTATAAGATTGAACCTGGAGAGTCAGTGGTGCCTATAACATTTTTAAAATGGAGACGGTATCAACTCTAGTTATGTTGTATCTTTGTTGGTTATCTAATAGTTATTATTGTGTATCTCTTGCAGTGCATAGATGGTTCTGATGTGAAGGCTTTGAACATCCAGTGGCTGCGGGCACAAATGGGCACTGTATCCCAAGAGCCAATGCTGTTTGACTGCAGCATAGCAGAGAACATTGCTTATGGAGACAACAGCCGAAAGGTGAAGGAAGAGGAGATTGAACAGGCAGCCAAGGAGGCCAATATCCAGAGCTTCATCGAGTCTCTACCTGATGTAAGTCTTGTTCAACTTAAAGTGTATCTAAACAAAAATTCATAGTATGGCAACTTACCAGTTCGTAGATGTGGTGGCTGCATTAGCTTTATTTTTTTACATTTTTTTTTTAGCTTATTTTGAACTCGTAATCTTTCCATTAACATATCGCCTGCCCTATGGTGACAAACGTACTGAGCAGCATTGTCACCCAAGGAGAAGGTGTGTGTATTAGGGCTACGTAACACTTATAGTTGTCAATTACTAGGGCACAAGGACACAGTTCTGGGGGGGTCAGGAGAGCAAAGTACAGGTGGGCAGCAGGGCACAGTATTGGGTGCCAGGAGTGAAAAGTACAGGGCACAGTACTGACAGGGACAGGAGGGCAAAGTACATGGGGGCAGCAGGGCGCAGTATTAGGGATCATGAGTGACAAGTACAAGGGTGCAGCAGGACACAGTCTTGTGTGGTCAGGAAGGCAAAGTACAGGGGGCAGCAGGGCACAGTACAGGGAGGGTCAGGAGGGCAAAGTACAGATTGGCAGCAGGGCACAGTAATGGGGGGTCAGGAGGGCAAAGTGCAGAGTGGCACAGGGAAGTTGTTTTGACATATCTACCTGTTGTAAAGCGTATGCCCATGGAGGGTCCCATTTACCCACACGGGGATGCATAGGTGTTCTGTGCATCCCTCTGCAGGCAGTTTTATTGATGTCAATTAGGATGCAGCTCCTGCTCCAAATCTGATATTTGTGTGGGTGCAAGTGCATGGCCCCATAACATGGATGTAGCAGCTGTGTCTGTACACCCACTGCGTTTCAGATTACGTCAATGGGACTGCCTGCACAGGGATGAACGGAACACCTGTGCATCCCAGTGTAGATAAATGTGACCTCACACCGGCGTACACTGTACATGTGAACAAAGCTTTTCTGTGTTTTTTACAATTTTTACTAAGTTTTACAATTTTAAATACCGTCCAGTTGGGGGGATTCCCAATGTGTTCGGAAAAAAAAACTATTATTATTTTTAACTCCATGATGATAACTACATCTCTCTGTTATGACAGAACTACAACTCCCCGTGTTGGAAATAAGGGCACCCAACTGTCCGGAGGTCAGAAGCAGAGGATCGCCATAGCCCGAGCCCTTATACGGCAACCAAAAGTTCTACTGCTGGATGAAGCTACATCTGCCCTGGACACAGAGTGAAAAGGTAAGTAGAAATAAAAATGACTGAGCAGAAGAAGACTTATTATTTGATAGGTATAAAAAAAAGGAATATAGTAGATGTAGAGTGGCCAATTGTTAACAAATTGGTCACAGTCGTGTGAATAATTTTTATAAGAAGATAGAAAAAATACTTTCTAGTCAAACAACTTAAAGCGGATGTCCGCTCCAAAAAAAATATTAAAAGCCAGCAGCTACAAATACTGCAGCTGCTGACTTTTAATATTGGGACACTTACCTGTCCTGGACTCCAGCGCCGTCCGCAGCAGAGGACGAGCGATCGCTCATCACTCTGCTGCCCCCCCCCCGCCATCCACGGTGAGGGAACCAGGAAGTGAAGCGCTCCTACTTCACTGCCCGGTTCCCTACGGCGCATGCGCGAGTCGCTGTGTGCTGGGAGCCGAGTGTTCCCAGCACACAACGGGGCGACGGGAGGTGACGACATGCCCGCATTCTGGCCGAGAATGCTGGGCCGCAAGTGGGTGTAAATACCTGTCTTTAGAGGCGGAGCTCTGCTTTAATTGCCTCATTGAATCTGGAGGAAGTATCTGTCATTACCAAAAATGTCCACTAGTTTACTGATGGCAAGCCCAAAAGTGACCAAAGGATCTGTAATGTATTTGACCAACCTTGCAAATGAGGACAGTTTACCTAATGTACTTAGTCAATACCAAACTCCATAGTTGTCTACATTGTCCACTAAATTGGTAAAAAGTAATTTAGACATTAGGCCCCCTCCCATTTCCATACAACCAGCGCATGGAATCCAATGCAGAGGGGCTGGGTTTTTTTTTTTAGGCACGAATTAGAGCCAGAGGTTCTAATAGGGTTCAATATAGGGTGTGCTCGGGTCGCAGAGAGTGCGATCCGAGCCCACCCAGGTGTGTTACAACCGCAAATCAATATTTGCTGTTGTAACACTGATCCTCCACCCGGCCAATGAAGAAGTGGATTTTGACACTGATTACCCGACTGGCTAAAAGGACAGGTGATCCTATTGGACGCCTATGAGGAGGAGGGGAGGAGCTGGAAGCCACCATGGAGGAGAGGACTTGGAGCCGAGCCGCTGCACCAAGCTGCCTGCCACCCGCCAAGATGCGGTAAGTTCCGGACCGACCCGCAAACAGCATAAAAAAAACACCAGCCACTTCTGGTAAGATTCTCTTGGTTTTGGAATTCCTAGATGTCTGCACAAGAATGTGTGAAGTCAATTCTGCTCATTTTAGTGCCTGACAAGTTAAATATATAATTTTATGGAATTAATATAAAATTACAATTTTGTTTAACCTCCCTGGCGGTCTTCCCGTGTGTGGCACGGGGTGAGATTTTTAAGCTAAGATCGGTAACCCCGTGCCACACACGGACTTGCCTCGCTGGATGCAGAAAAAAGTTTACTTACCTTTTCTCTGCGATCCAGCGATGAATCTCCGCAGTACACGGCGGCCGGATGTCCGCCTGATGCTGTGTGTACCGCCGATTCCCTTCCCTGCGAGCATCGCGACGTAGGGGGGGGGGGGGAACGGCGCCAAATTCAAAAAAGTAAACAAACACTATACATACAGTACACTGTAATCTTATAGATTACAGTACTGTATGTAAAAAATACACACCCCCCATGTCCCTAGTGGTCTGCCCAGTGCCCTGCATGTACTTTTATATAATAAAAACTGTTCTTTCTCCCTGCAAACTGTAGATTGCCCATAGCAACCAAAAGTGTCCCTTTATGGCAAAAATTGTTTTAGAGCAGCTAAAAAACAGCGATAATAAATCAGAATCACTTGCAGAATTTAGCGATAGCGATATATGGGGAAATTCGTCATAAAAAAAAAAAATAATGACAGCAAAAATTCTGCAACTGAGCAAATTTCAGTGATTTTGATTTGATTACATTATTGAATAATTTTTACTATAATTATATTATTATTTGTTATAATTATTTATTATATTATAATTTTTAATAAGAAAAAAAAAAAATCATACCCGGGATGCCTATTAGACTCTTGTTTGGATAGATTTCAGTGAGTCATTCCTAAGAATTACAAGCCTACAGTATAAAACGCCAAATTCCCTTGCAAATAATGGTACCGCTTTCAGCACCTAAAATCTGAAAGAATCATACCGCCAGGGAGGTTAAGGTTATCATAAAAGTTTAGCTTTCAGGAGACGGCTTCCAGGTTTTTTTTGTCAAAGCTAAATTGAACAAGCTGAAGTTAGAAACCAAATGGCCACCATGCAGAGTTTTGCACTTTCCAGTTTTAGTAAATTAACCCCTCTGTCCTCTAAATCACCAAAATACTTGTTCATGGGGGTCCATCTGTATGTGAGAACCTCTTTTGTGTGCTCACAAGGCGAACTAAACACAGGGGGCTAGATTCAGGTACAGCGGCGTATCTTTGTGTGGGCGTAGCGTATCTTCTTAACACTACGCCGCCGCAACTTAGAGAGGTGAGTGCTGTATTCACAAAGCACTTGCTCCTTAAGTTGCGCGGCTTAGCGTAAATGGGCCGGCGTAAGCCCGTCTAATTCAAAGTAGCAAGGCAGTGGGCGTGTGGTATTGTAATGAACTGTGACCCCATGCAAATGATGGGCCGAACGTACGGCGCATGCGCCCTCCGTGGACTATTCCAGTGCGCATGCTCAGAATCACGTCGAATAGAATGCCTAAGATACACATTGAACGTAACTTACGCACAGCCCCATTCACGTCTGACTTAGGTAAACGGCGTAAACGACATAAAATTTGATGGCTGTTCCGACGTCTATACCTTAACATGGGCTGCGCCATCTTTTTGGTGGTTTATCTTTATGCCGGAAAAACGCCTTACGTAAACGGCGTAGATTACTGCATCGGGCGTACGTACGTTGACGTATCTTGCTCATTTGCATATTTTAATGGGAACGTTGAATGCGTCCAGCGTAACTATGCGCCCACGATACGCAAATTACGTCGGACGACTGAAGCCATGTTTTTCGGCGTATCTTGCTTTGTGAATCGGCGCAAAGATGCGACAGCGCACATTTGTACTTACATCGGCATATCTCGAGATATGCCAAACCTTTCTGAATCTGGCCCTATGAGATTTGTAGTGTGCCTACAGTAGCACATGGTTGTAAGAAACATGCAGCATTCGTTCCAAACAAAAGTGTGGAAAAAAAGGACAAGTTCGGAAACTCACAGAGAATGTTACTAGGAGGCAGAAAAACACAGTAAGGGCTCTTTTACACGGGCGGCCCGTTCAGATCCGCCTGCCAGTTTTTTAGGCGGACCTGAACGGGCGCTCTGTGCTCCTCTATGGAGCCGTGGATGTCAGCGGTGACATGCCTGCTGACATCCGACCCGCTCCAATCCGCCAAAGTGTGACGGAGGAAAAATCTACTTTCTTGATCGTACATCACGGGACACAGAGCGCATAGTCATTACATATGGGTTATATGGGTACCTTCAGGTGTGGACACTGGTGTAATCAACTTCACAGGAAGTTCCTCCCTATATAACCCCCTCCCACTGAGAGTGCTTTAGTTTTTTCGCCAGTGTCTTAGGTGTTGGTCACGTCTAGCTGTCCCTCGGAGGTCTCGGGACCCAGGATAGCTAGCCGGATCCGTCCGAAGTGCTTCAGAGCCAAGATGTACGGTACCCGGGCCCTGCTGGAGTGGGGTTTTGCCTATAATGCCTCTCCTTGGAGGGCTGGATTCTGGGCTCCAGTGCATTAGTCTCTTCCAAGAACTAAACGCTACTGATGCCAGGATGCTATATAGGTCCAGGGGTGTGGGTTCCTTAACACAGGACCCCGGTCCCTGAAGGTCCAAGACAATACCCACGGAGATGGGGGAAGGTTGGGCCTCTTGCATTTTGCAATACCCTGCGGCGTGGAGCAGGTAAGAGGGAACCTGCGGGACTTGGTTCGACAGTAGGTATCCCCCTGGGGGTTCTGGGTTGGCTAACAGTATGCTGGTGCATCAGCCACTATCTCCACTATGTCTGTTGAGGCAGGATGGGATTCTAATGTTTACCCAGATAACATGTAGATATATGTATACTTGTGTAAGTTATATATTTGCTACTCACCCCAGGTCTGCCTGTTAACACTGATACTGCAACCCCACATGTTTTAAAGAGGAAATTGCTGGTAAAAAACTCCTGTTTCTTAGGAAGCCCAAGGGGACAGCTTCCTCGCTGTGTGTGCACTACAATAAGATTAGTGCTTACCTGGTGTCTGTTGGTGCTGCATAACGCTGGTCCATGTTGTTCCTCTGCTCTGCTTCCTCCATGTGGTTTCAGCGTGGTGCGCGCGATTGTGCGCGCGTGTGTGCGCGCGATTGTGCGTGCGTGTGTGCGCGCGCGTGCACGCCGCCTTTTATAGCGTCGGCGTGCGTCGGGGGGGTGGGCCAGCAGCGTCAGGGTCTGTATAAAGGGAACACTTCTCTCTGGCTGGTCTTTCCCTCCTGGAGGCAGAGGAAGAAAGGATACAGAGCGTGCAGCTGGGTCTTTTGGCCACACAGGGACACCTAGTGGCGGTTTTGTGGATCTTCAGGTCTAGGACTTAGGTCCACTATTGACCAGAGAAAAAAAAAGTTTTTTGCTTAAAGGGACTCAGCCTTAGATCCAGCAGTATCTGAGTCTACCTTGGACTCCGGCTAACGGGCATTGGTGTGTCAATACTCACAGGTTTCCTCAGTATTGCCACCTCCCAGGCGGGTAAAAAAAAAAAAAAAAAATATATATATTTTTTGAAAAAAAAAAAAAAAAAGAAAAACAGAAATTAGTTCTTTTTCATTTTCCTCATACCTGCCCTCATATTGGTTACTCCTAGCTGCAACAGTCAGGTGTTGGCTATAGGGGTGACCCAAGGTTGTACAATGGCTCCAAAGGGATCTGGACCAGCCAAGGCTGCTAAAGGTGCCAAAAAGCAAAAGGGGTCTCCATCGGGGTCAGAGGATTTGGGCCAGGCTTCTACGGCCCCACCCTCGCCAGTCAGGACACCGAGTGGCATAGTACAAGAGCCATTGGGGGTGCTGGGGGCAGAGGCGGCCCCCGATCCACCCATTCCCGTTTACGTGACGGAAGAAATGCTAGCAGCCACCATGAGTGGGCTAGAGAAAAGGTTAACTGCGTTGCTTTCCCGTCCTTGCCCAAGTAGCAAGCGGGCTAGATCCCCCTCACCCAGTGTGGGGTTTTCAGATGCAGAGGTCTCCTCTTCAGAGGAACGGGACCCACAAGGGGATCAGGCAGACCCAAGTCCCGACGGTTCAGACAGGGAAAATTCCACTATAGATGAATATTTTTCGGCCTCTCAAGCGGAGGGCCTGTGGATCCAGTCTTTGACAGATATGGTTCGCACTGCCTTTAAAGTTCCAGTGCCAGAACTAGTAGCCCCGGAGGTATCCTCATTGGGTTCTTTAAAGGCTCCATTAACTTGTGCATCTTTTCCAATGCACCCCCTTCTGCGGAACGTGATTTACCAGGATTGGGCTCGACCTGATAGAATCTTTGTCCCTCCTAAAAGATTCTCTATTCTCTACCCTATGGAAGAGGAATATGTAAAGAAATGGGCTCTCCCTACAGTGGACGCAGCCATTTCCTGCGTGAATAAATCCCTGACTTGTCCGGTTGAAAATGTCCATATGTTCAAGGATCCGGTCGACAAGAAATTCGAGACCCTACTGAAAGCAGCTTTCACCTCAGTAGGTGCCATGGTTCAGCCAGCAGTAGCAGCCATTGGTGTTTGTCAGGCCTTGAAGGATCAGGCAAAACATATATTAAAGGACATGCCAGCTCAGCATACTCATGAATTAGCAGAATTCCCTAGGGCTCTCTGCTTTGCAATAGATGCTATTAAGGACTCCATCCAACAGGCATCCCGTTCATCTCTACTGATGGTTCACATGCGTCGTCTTTTGTGGCTAAAGAACTGGTCAGCAGAGGCACCCTGCAAAAAGCTTTTAGCAGGGTTTCCCTTTCATGGGGGAAGACTATTCGGGGAAGACCTAGATAAATATATCCACACCATATCAAGTGGAAAAAGTACTTCCTTACCGGTCAAGAAAAGACCGCGTGGGCCCACGTTTAAACGACAGGCCATTGTAGGCTCGGCCCCTTCGACTTCTCGTCAGTATCGACGGCCTCCCGGGCGGTCAGCAGTTAATAGCCGCCCACAGGGACAAGCCGCGGCAAACAAGAGGCCCTGGTCTCGCAAGCCGGCTAAACCAGTCATCAAGTCAGATTCATGAAGGGGCGCCCCCACTCTCTTGGGTGGGGGGGAGGCTTCAGTTTTTCTCCGAAGTCTGGAAGGCCAGAATTCCCGACGCTTGGGTTCGGTCCGTAGTAGCCTCAGGCTACAAACTAGAGTTTCGAGAAATCCCCCCTCCTCATTTTCAGGGGTCAAGTCTTCCAAGCGACCCGTTAAAGAGGGCCTCTCTCGTAAAGGCGTTGGATCGCCTCTTGCTCCAAGGAGTAATTGTAGAAGTACCAACCCAAGAAAGGGGTCTGGGATTCTACTCCAACCTTTTTGTTATACCAAAACCCAATGGCGACGTCAGGCCTATATTAGACCTCAAACGCCTAAATCGCTTTCTAAGGATTCAGACCTTTCGTATGGACTCCATACGTTCAGTGACAGCCAGCCTGCATCAGGGCGACTTCCTAGCATCTATAGACATAAAGGATGCATATCTGCATGTGCCGATTTACCCAGCACATCACAAGTTTCTTCGTTTTACGATAAATCAAAGTCATTACCAGTTCGTAGCCCTCCCTTTCGGGTTGGCAACAGCTCCACGGGTATTCACAAAGGTGTTAGCCCCGGTGCTAGCCGTCCTAAGGACAGAAGGCATCTTGGTCCTAGCATACCTGGACGATCTCCTGGTTATCGACAGTTCAGCTTCCAACCTCAATCATGCAGTAGTCCGCACAGTGCGGCATCTAGAAGAGTTCGGGTGGATTGTGAACCAAGAAAAATCAAGGTTACAACCCACAAGACAGTTGGAATATCTAGGCTTTCGGTTAGATACAGAATGCCAGAGGGTATTTTTACCTCAAAAAAAAAAGATCAGGTCGTTGATTCAAACGATTCAAATAGTCTTAGGCAAAAAGAAGCCGACTATTCGCCTATGCATGCGACTGCTGGGAAAGATGGTGGCCGCCTTCGAAGCAGCGCCCTATGCCCAGATCCATACCAGAATTCTGCAAGCAGCTATTCTCTCTGCTTGGAACAAGTCCATACAGGCATTAGACCGTCCATTAGTTCTTTCCCCAGGAGTCAGGCACAGCCTGTACTGGTGGCTAATCCCTCAAAAATTATCAAAAGGGAAAACCTTTTGCCCCATCTCGTGGAAAATAGTAACCACAGATGCCAGCCTAACAGGTTGGGGGGCAATCTTAGGAAAACGGACCCAGCAGGGACAGTGGTCAGAGGCAGAAAGTCTGCTTCCCATCAATGTCCTAGAGATCAGAGCTGCTCGGTTGGCCCTGGTCGTCTGGACTCTTCCCCTGCAGGGTCTGCCAGTAAGGATACAGTCCGACAATGCCACGGCGGTGGCATACATAAACCACCAGGGGGGCACAAGGAGCCTAGCGGCTCAAAGGGAAGTAAACCTGATTTTTTTCATGGGCCGAAGCCCATGTACCCTGCATCTCAGCAGTGTTCATCCCAGGGATAGACAATTCTCAAGCAGATTTTTTGAGTCGTCAACAGTTACTCCCGGGAGAGTGGTCTCTTCACCCCCAGGTATTCCAAGAGATTTGCCAAAGATTCGGAGTTCCCGATGTGGACATCATGGCAACAAGATTCAACAAGAAATTGGACAAATTCGTATCCCGAGCCAGGGACCCCTCGGCCTACGGGACCGATGCGTTGGTTTGCCCCTGGCACCAGTTTTCTCTCCTGTATGCGTTCCCTCCACTACAGATGATTCCCCGCCTTCTACGAAGGATCAGGGTGGAGCGCAGGCCGGTGATCCTGGTGGCCCCAGCCTGGCCCAGAAGGGCTTGGTACGCACTCATCGTGAGGATGTCAGTAAGGGCACCGTGGCCACTCCCCCTGCGCCCAGATCTGCTGTCTCAGGGCCCGATCTACCACCCTGCTTCACAGCAGCTAAATTTGATGGCTTGGCGGCTGAATCTCTAATTCTTAAGGGCAGAGGCCTCTCTGCCCAAGTCATATCTACGTTAATTCAAGCTAGAAAGCCAGTCTCTAGAAATATCTATTACAGAGTCTGGAGGACCTATGTGGAGTGGTGCGAGTCTCAAGGAGGGCATCCTCGCAAGTTTTTTATTGACAGGATCTTGCGATTCCTCCAGGTTGGCGTTGACAAGGGGTTGGCTCTTAGTACTCTAAAGGGGCAGGTGTCTGCCTTATCGATATGGTTTCAAAGGCCTTTGGCCACACATTCGCTTGTGAAAACCTTTTTGCAGGGGGTCTTGCATGTAAATCCCCCTATTAGAGCTCCCCTCTGCCCCTGGAATTTAAATCTGGTCTTGTCAGCTTTACAAAAGCAGCCGTTTGAACCTCTGACAGAAATCCCTCTTGTGCTGCTAACCCGAAAGTTGGTTTTCTTGGTGGCTATGGCTTCAGCCAGAAGGGTCTCCGAGCTGGCAGCCTTGTCATGCAGGGAACCGTACCTGATTCTGCATAAGGACAGAGTGGTTCTGCGGCCTCAGCCTTCTTTCCTTCCTAAGGTCATATCCAGTTTTCACTTGAATCAGGACCTAGTCCTACCATCCTTCTTTCCTACTCCCCAGTCCAGAGAGGAAAGACTGCTTCATACTTTGGATGTGGTCCGAGCCATGAGGGTCTATCTCAAGGCTACAGAAAAGATTCGGAAAACAGATGTGCTTTTCGTTCTTCCGGATGGCCCCAAGAAGGGTCAGCCGGCTGCCAAGTCTTCCTTGGCTAGGTGGATTAAGCAGCTGATTTTTCAGGCCTATGGTCTGAAGCGCGTTCCACCGCCCTTATCAGTTAAGGCCCATTCTACGAGGGCCATGAGTGCCTCTTCGGCGGCACACCATCAGATCTCTATGGCACAGGTTTGCAAGGCAGCAACCTGGTCTTCCGTACATACGTTTAAATTTTATAAGTTGGACGTCACAAAGGCTGCGGACGCAGCGTTTGGGCAGGCGGTCCTACGGGCAGCAGTATAGAATCCTCTGGCCCGGTTCACGCCCCCTTTTTTCTGTTGGTGGAGCTATTTTACCTCCTGATATATTTTCTGTTTGGCTATTTTTGGCCTTACGGTCTCCCTCCCTTCATGGAGCATTGCTTTGGGACATCCCATATGTAATGACTATGCGCTCTGTGTCCCGTGATGTACGATCAAGAAAAAGGGATTTTTAATAACAGCTTACCTGTAAAATCCTTTTCTTGGAGTACGTCACGGGACACAGAGCTCCCACCCCTCTTTTTGGGGAACATTGTGTAACCTCAGAGAAATTGCTTGCTACAAAACTAAAGCACTCTCAGTGGGAGGGGGTTATATAGGGAGGAACTTCCTGTGAAGTTGATTACACCAGTGTCCACACCTGAAGGTACCCATATAACCCATATGTAATGACTATGCGCTCTGTGTCCCGTGATGTACTCCAAGAAAAGGATTTTACAGGTAAGCTGTTATTAAAAATCTCTTTTTTCCATCCGTCTGCCGAATCGGATCGAGTGAATACAGACAGATGGTCCTTGTTCATCCGATCCCCCCATAGAGGAGAAAAGACAGTGTGCGGGGACCGCCCTGTCATCCGCCGGCTCAGCGGGGATCAACGGAGCGATCCCCGCTGAGCAAGCGGAGGTTCACGGGGCGGATCATTACTAATCCGCCCCGTGTGAAAGGAGCCTAAAAAATTATTTCATAAAAAACAGATTACAAATCCATTAAGCAGTATTGGGACACATGTGTAGTCTTTAGATATTTGGCGTGTATCCTCTATAGTATAGTGTCTAGTATGATGTTAGTAAATTGTTCTTGCAGCAACACAGGTCCTCCAGAGAACGCATTTAACCACTTAAGATCCGGACCAAAATGCTGCCAAAGGACCAGGCCCCTTTTTGCGATTCGGCACTGCGTCTTTTTAACTGACAATTGCGCGGTCGTGCGACGTGGCTCCCAAACAAAATTGGCTTCCTTTTTTCCCCACAAATAGAGCTTTCTTTTGGTGGTATTTGATCACCTCTGCGGTTTTTATTTTTTGCGCTATAAACAAAAATAGAGCGACAATTTTGAAAAAAATGCAATATTTTTTACTTTTTGCTATAATAAATATCCCCCCAAAACATATATAATTTTATTTTTTTTCCTCAGTTTAGGCCGATACGTATTCTTCTACCTATTTTTGGTAAAAAAAATAAAAAATAAAAAAAATCGCAAAAAGCGTTTATCGGTTGGTTCTTGCAACATTTATAGCGTTTACAAAATAAGAGATAGTTTTTTAGCATTTCCATATATTTTTTTTTTTTTTATTACTTATAGCGGCGATCAGCGATTTTTTTTCGTGACTGCGACATTATGGTGGACACTTCGGACAATTTTGACAAATTTTTGGGACAATTGTCATTTTCACAGCAAAAAATGCATTTAAATTGCATTGTTTACTGTGAAAATGACAGTTGCAGTTTGGGAGATAACCACAGGTGGCGCTGTAGGGGCTATGTGTTCCCTGTGTGTGTTTACAACTGTAGGGGGGTGTGGCTGTAGGTGTGACGTCATTGATCACGTCCCCCTATAACAGGGATGACGTAATCGATGCCGCGGCCAGAGTGAAGCACGGGGAAGCCGTGTGTACACACGGCTCTCCCCGTTCTTCAGCTCTGGGGACCGATCGCCGCACTCCAGCGGTGATCGGGTCCGCGAGTCCCGCGGTCCTGGAGCTTCGGACCGGGTCGCGGGCGACCCACGGCTGGGTACAAAAATCAACGTATATATACGTTGATGTGCCCAGCCGTGCCGTTCTGCCGACCTAAATGTGCGGAAGGCGGTCCTTAAGTGGTTAATTCAACAACTTCAATACAGAATAAAGTCCAAAGTCCACAGATCATACAAAGTCCAACAGAGTATTTCAGATTTCTACCTGCGCCCTCATACTCATACAGAGAGAATATACCGGGGCTACATTCTCTGAAAAGGCAAAACTGACTAACAGAATAAATATCCTTTTCACTGAATAGCTGAACAATTTGATTGGTCGTCTTTGATCGGAAAGACATGATCCAACGTCCTGTCTTGCAGAGTGTCAGGTAATTGTCACTCCCAGCAGGAGTCAATTTAGTATTCGGGAGCCGACCCGTATACATCCTTGTATACCAATTAGCTCTCTTTTAATTTGTAATTATATTACCTGTGGCCTAAGAAATGGTTTGATATGTAAGCAAGAGCTTATCCTGTCTCGTTGTCTATTTAACAATGGACAAGTGTCTTTTGATGTGAATTACAGGTTTGATGTGCAAAAAAGGACTTCCTATATCCTTCTCTTTGTCCATTTGACAATGGACAAGTATCTTTTGATGTGTAACATGCAATTACAGGTTACTAATATTTGGCCTGGTCAATCTTGGACTCACATAATACAGTATAATATATATTATATATCAGACAGGAGGCTCATATCTTATGCATTAACTTTCTTTATTAATGCCCATAGCAGACATATTTAACTTTCTTTAATCAAATTCAATGTAAACATTTTTTATATACAAACTACAACTCCCAGCAGTCCCGAGAACCTAGGCCACGCCCAGGTAGTGACCTCTATATAATGGACTGCTTCCAGTGGTTCCTCCTCTTTCTTTCTGCTCATGGCTGAGATAAGTACTTTCCATTTTTATATTTTATTGACAATGTTACGGCATCCGGGAAGGATGAGGGGAGTTTTTACCCCCTGATTCCTTGCCAGCTCATTACTGTTGTCATTTTTGCTTTTCTTTGTTTTTACCACTGTTTTGCCATTCATTTCTATTTCATATATATATTTTTGTTCCATCTGTGCCCTCGTATACTCCTACAACCTTCAATTGTTTTTTGACTACTATCCGGTCGGGGAGTTTTTTCTCCCCCTCCTCCCCCCGAGGCCGGAGTGCTGTGCCTTGCGGTACCTATACCGCTCTTCTTCCTCGCCGGGCGCCGTCATCTTGCCTCCCTCCCTTCTCCTCACAAACTCTCCTTCGCGCGTGAGCGGGGGGGGCGGTTTTTCGCCGCTCGCCCAATCCGCTCCTGGGGACGTAGTCTCGCGAGACTTCGCCCTCAGATCACGAGGGATCCCGGGCTCCACTTTCCCTCCGCCGCAGTTCCGACGCGTAGGTAGAATAGGAGAGGAGCCTGTCCCTGTACGATCCGGCATATTGGTACACTTCTCAGGCACTATATCCAGCCCCATCGCTCAGGCATACTACCGAGCAGCTAACCTAGGTATTCTGCCTTCCCACTCCTCTCTTTTAAACGGTCCATTTATTACCCTGACAACTGCTAGTCCACCTTCTCAGAACGCTGCATAACAGCTTGATATGTCAGAAATACCTGCCCCAACACCCCCCAGAGGGGATAACTCCCCCTCAGACTTTGCCCACACCCTGAGTGCATCTCAATTACAGGACATCATACAGTTGTCCATCCAAGCTGCCCTGGCCTCTGCCTCATCCTCCAGGACCCAGCAAGCTATGGCCCCACCAATTCCGCCGCCTCAGTGCGACGAACCGCCTGTAAAGAAGGGGAAAGCCTCACATAAGAGGAAGCATACCCCGGCGGTACATGACTCCCCGGCAGGGGAAGAAAATAATATGCTCCAGGCAGCCCCTAACACGGGCTACCAGACCCAGCATCCCACAGTCAAATCTCGACCCCTGGACCCCAGGGAGATACACCACAGGGGACATAAGGCCATTAGAAGGGCCAAACCTGACTCTTATGTGGACTCCTCAGAGGAGGACTCGGCCGATCCTTCTGTCGAATCAGACTTGTCAGAGTCATATATTGACGATGCTGGGGATACGGCGCCTGACACAGCCGCCACCCCTACCTCACAGGGCGAAGTTCTCCTAGACGCTCTAGAAGAACCCTTCTTCCACCCAGACGCCATTACCCATCCGCGTTCTGGAGAATGGACCCCACTTCCTCGCGTCTCCCAATACGTGGAGGTATGGGCTAGAAAATCACTGGACAGGACTAGTCGTAATCAACTGAGGGCAGAATGCCCCAGACCCTTCATCCCCAAGAAGGTTGTGGCTACCCCGGAGGTGGACCCCGTCCTGACAAAGTATTTGTTGAGGTCTGGTAAATTCCAGAAGAAGGGCATAGAACGCTCTTTTCGATCCATACAAGATCGCATTCTGGACCTGATCGGCCCCTTAACCAAAATCCTGAAACTTTCTGAGCAAGCCGCGGCAGCTCAGCAACCAGTGGATCTTCAACAACTCAGAGGTTGGGCACAACGGGCGATATTTTTGCAGTCAAGAGCTTCATACCACACTCTTCCACCTGCTGTCTCCTGCTTTGCATGGACAATGTGGCGGCGGTACAATACGTCAACCGTCTGGGGGGCACCAAGTCCAAAGTCCTGGTGAATATCGCAAAGGACTTTTGGCACTTCTGTTTAACCCACAACATAACCCCCATTGCGGAATACATTCCGGGTGTCTCCAACTCGGTAGCCGACTGGTACTCGCGTTATCTTCGCGACTCCAGCGACTGGAGACTAGATCGTTCAGTGTTCCTTCAACTACAGCGCCTATGGGGACCACTGTTTATGGATCTCTTCGCCTCTCGCCTAAACCATCAACTGCCTCACTTCTTCAGCTGGAGGCCGAACCCGGAAGCATACGCGGTGGACGCCCTCCGCCAGCCTTGGCCGACGGGCACACACTATGCTTTCCCTCCGTTTCAGCTCATCCCCAGACTCCTACGAATATCCACTCTGGAAGCGAGCGTAGTACTGATCACACCATGGTGGCCGACCCAACCGTGGTTTCCACTATTGCTAGGAATGACTGTGGACCGCCCCAGACTGATTCCCCACTTCCCTCACCTTCTCACCAGCCCGACCAAAACTTTACACCCCCTGATTCTAGAGAACAGCATGCCGCTCCTGGCGTGGTTGGTCTCGGGATCCCGGACACAGATAACGACCTTTCAAAGTCAGCTCGAGATCTCCTCGCCCTGGCCTGGGCCCCCGGGACTAGATCGGCATATCGATCAGCCTGGGGACTCTGGGTTCGTTGGTGTGACCAACAACAGGTTGATCCCGTACAGGCCCCTATATCGTTAGTGGTGAACTGCTTGGCGGATTCATTCGAATCCGGCAAGTCGTATAGCTCCATTAACATGTATCGGTCGGCTATCTCGGCATATCACTGCCCCGTGGACTCTTTGCCCGTCGGCAAACATCCCCTGGTTTGTCGACTCTTGAGAGGTGTGAAATTCCAACGTCCCCCACGGCCTAGATACCAGGCGACCTGGGATGTCTCCAAGGTGCTTGATATGTTCGCCAGATGGGAGGACAACACAGACCTTTCACTGAGATTGCTATCCATAAAGTTGACAGTTCTCCTATGTCTAGTCTCCCTCAAAAGGGTGTCGGACATTAAGGCCCTAGACATCTCTAGGCGACAATTCTCGCCACAAGGGGTCACCCTTTCAGTAGTGCGCAGGACCAAGACCGGTATTCATTCGGTCTTTTGCCCACTCTTTCCTGCACACCCGCTCCTCTGTGTCGTTCGTTGCCTTCAGGCATACGAATCACAGACCACTACGTTACGCTCCTCAGACTCTTCACAACTACTCGTGTCATATGTCAAACCGCATCGCCCTGTCTCGTCTGCCACTTTGGCGCGATGGGTGCGAGTCGCCATGGAGATGGCAGGAATCGATGTTACCCTTTTTGGAGCTCACTCCACCAGGGGAGCTATGGCTACTAAGGTAATCACATCAGGAGGCTCTCTTTCCGATCTCTTAGTAGCGGCGGATTGGTCCTCGGAGACCACCTTTCGTCGTTTCTACTTCAGACCGCAAGATCATATAGCCATGTCGGTCCTACCTTAAGTCTTATGAATGTATTACGTATAGTTATTTTACATGTTTAAATGCTAGCTTTGAACTTGCATAAGATATGAGCCTCCTGTCTGATATATAATTCTAGATTTTCCTAGCTTGTGATGAAAAATATTAATTATATGATGACAGGAGGCGAGTATCTTCCCTCCCGACCCACCCTATCACGTGTTATTTTTGCATCTTTCAGGTTACCGAGTGCCGACGGTGGATTCTAAAGCTGGAGGATCCGATTAAGAGGACCATGGAGTCCCCTTCCCTGTTGGGATAAAGTTTTTTCCTGAGAATTCCTCGTTGGGTTTCTATTTCCTCCGGAGTCCCCCGTTGGGGACACAGTCGATGGTCAAGTCACTCCCGGGAGCCTTTTGGATGTCGGCCGGCCGGTCTGAGATTCATAAGACATTCTGCGTTTCTCCGTGTTTGTAGTGTTCCTGTATCGAATGTTTTAGCATCAAGAAAGAGGAGGAACCACTGGAAGCAGTCCATTATATAGAGGTCACTACCTGGGCGTGGCCTAGGTTCTCGGGACTGCTGGGAGTTGTAGTTTGTATATAATTTTTTTTTACATTGAATTTGATTAAAGAAAGTTAAATATGTCTGCTATGGGCATTAATAAAGAAAGTTATTGCATAAGATACTCGCCTCCTGTCATCATATAATCAATATTTTCCGTCACAAGCTAGGAAAATCTAGAATTATATATATAATACCCAACAACACATCACTACATATACTACAACACTTACCAGAGCACTTTGCTATTTGGCACTGCGCCGCTTTAAGTGAAAATTAAGCAATCAGGCGACGTGGCTCCCAAACAAAATTGGCGTCCTTTTTTCCCTACAAATAGAGCTTTCTTTTGGTGTTATTTGATCACCTCTGCGGTTTTTATTTTTTGTGCTATAAACAAAAATAGAGCGACAATTTTGAAAAAAAAAATGCAATATTTTTTTACTTTTTGCTATAATAAATATCCACCAAAAAAAAAAAAAAAAACCTATAAAAAAAATATAAATTTAGACCGATATGTATTCTTCTACATATTTTTGGTAAAAAAAAAAAAAAATCGCAATAAGGGTACATTGATTGGTTCATTGGACATTGCGACGGACATTTTTGACACATTTTTGGGACCATTTACATTTATACAGCGATTAGTGCTATAAAAACTGCACCGATTACTGTGTAAATGTGACTGGCAGGGAAGAGGTTAACACTAGGGGGCGCTGAAAGGGTTAATGTGTGCGATTCTAACTGTAGGGGGAGGGGACTCACAAGAGGAGGAGACCAATGTGTGTTCCTCTGTACTGGGAACACACACCGGTGTCCTCACCGCTGACAGGACACGGATCTGTGTGTTTACGCCCCTTAGACGGCCGGGAAGCCCAGAACGTCATACGACGTCCACCCAGGGTGAGAGATCCCACCTGTGGACGGCGTACGACAATGGGCGGGTAGGGAAGTGGTAAAATTATGTGAACCCTTAGCTTGTATATATAAAAAAAATAAAAAAAAATCAGTTTAAAATAGAAATGAAAAAGGAAAACATTTCTGTATATATAGAAAAATATATAATACCTTTTTTTTTATGTGGTTACACAATCTCTGTTCTCAGCTGCATAAGGGGTTTAGAGAGGGGAGGACAGAGAAACAGCAGCACGCTGATCCTGCCAGTGAATGGCTGTGCAGGGGACTGCTCACTGGAGGACAAGCAGGCCATTCTCCAAGCACAGCCAGAAAACTGACAATGCTTGGATGAATGTGCTCTCATGCCTAGTGCGGTCAGTTTTAAATAGGAAAGCAGAGAAACTGGCAGGATTATCAGGGATTTCACACAAAGGGAGAAATACAAAGACAACAGGAGACTTTTCAACACAAGTACATGGTACAGCAGGCACATATCAGGAATATGAAATAAAAACAGATCATCATTCACACTTTACATAAAAGGCACCACTGAGCGAGTAGAAAAAAAATACTTTATTAGTTCTGAGGCCGACAAAGAAATACAATAGAAGGTTGCTTTCTTGACTTTAACAATCCAGTTAATTTAAACATCTTAAAGAGTACCTGTCTCTCACACACAATGGAAGCATCTGTGTGCTAGATGAAGGATGAAGCAGCTTAACACCAGGAATCTGTGTGAGAGAAATACCTGAGACACCACTGCTCAATTCATTGAAGAATGCCGATTACCTGGCTGGTAACCTGATCCAAAAGCTTCAGTAGTATTGAAGTCACTGACTTGGCACAAGTATATAGATCAGGCGCTTGATTCCACTAGATGAAAATGTCCAGGTTAGTGACTCACCACCCAGTGTCGGGACAGGGTTGTCTAGTGCCCAGGGCAAGGATCCAGGATTGTGCCCCCTTCCCCCCACTGTTAATACAATTGCTGCATTCATTCTATGCACTCTTGCTTCACTGCGCCCCGTCCCTTGTCCCAGCCCTGCCACCACCATGCCATTCAACTTACTAAAGGACATTTTTTTTAACAAAATATTCCTGTTTTTGAAATTGCCTGCAGGTGGCAGTCTGGAGGAGTGGGTGTTCTAAGCAGTCTTCATTTACACGCCGACCACCCTTGGTAATGCCCACATGTGATGCTGAGCCTTCATTATTATTATTATTATTATACAAGATTGATATTGCGCCAACAGTCTACGCAGCACTTTACAATGTAAAGAGGGGACAGCACAATTACAGTACCGTTCAATAAAGAAGGTATAGGAGGGCCCGCCTCGTAGAGCTTACATTCTAAAGGAAGGGGGTGGTGGTACAAAAGGTAAAAGATGCAGAGAATGATTTGATGGGGGTGACCCGGGGACAGTTGGTGGGTGTGGGATAGGCTTCCCTGAATAAATGAGTTTTCAGGGATCTTCTAAAGGCGGACAGGCTAAAGGCTGATCGGATATACCGGGGCAGGGAGTTCCAGAGGATTGGAAAGGCTCTGGAGAAGTCCTGAAGGCCAGCATGGGAGGAGGTAACAGATTCATGAAAGAACTGAAAACCAAAGAATAAAAGGAGCAGGCAGAGACTGTCAGGCCACGTACACACGATCAGACTGGTCCGACGGACCATTTTCATCAGACCACGCTGAAGTGGTCTGATGGTCTGATGTGCGTACACACTTCATCGGACCACAAATCCCATTTACATTTTTTTTTTTTTACCAAAAATATCGCAATAAGCATTTATTGATTGGTTGGTTTGCTTACAAGTTATAGTGTCTACAAAATATGGGATAGTTTTATGGCATTTTTATTAATTTTATTTTTTTTACTAGTAATGTAACGACCTTTAGCCCAGGTTCGCACTGACAGCAGGAACGAAATCATGCGAGTTCAGCTGAATTTTCACGAATTTCCTACATGTGAGTCCCGACTTTGGGGGCGATTTGAGATTCATTTGTGTGGGTTGCTGCACAGATGTCATAACGCTTGCCAAATCACTCCAGTGTGAACCAGGGCTGAGACTTTTTTTTTTCAAAATAACAAACATGTCATACTTCTCTCCACTGTGCAGTTAGTTTTGCACAAAGTGGCCCCAATCCTCCTGTTCTGGGGTCCCATGGCGGCTCTCGCGTCTTCTCCTGCATTAGATAACCCCCTCTGAGAAGCTCTCTCCCAAGGGGGTTACCTTGCAGGCGCGCTCTCGAGTCATTCATTTGGCGTCCATAGTCGCCGAATGTATGACTCGGTCCCGCCCCCTGTGTCATTAGATTTGATTGACAGCAGCGGGAGCCAATGGCTGTGCTGCTATCAATTTATCCAATCAAGTGCCAGGAACACGTGGAGAGAACGATGGCGGGGACATGTCAACGGAAATTCGGGACTCAGGTAAGTAAAACTGGGGGGGCTGGACACTGCAAGGTGTTTGTTCACCTTAAAGCATAAGCCAAGGTTGATTACATAGCAAGCAAATGGAAGGACGAAGACTGGACAGCCGCACTCCAAAATTACTTAAAATAAGTTGTCTTTTATTTTCAACTGTACACACAGTCACTGCAACCAACAAAATACAGTATGGCCGACGCGTTTCGCACTTACAGTCAGTGCTAAGCCATGACTAAGCACTGACTGCAAGTGCGAAACGCGTCGGCCATACTGTATTTTGTTGGTTGCAGTGACTGTGTGTACAGTTGAAAATAAAAGACAACTTATTTTAAGTAATTTTGGAGTGCGGCTGTCCAGTCTTCGTCCTTCCATTTGCTATCATTAGCATTGCCAGCACCTTGGTGGTTCAACAACCCTTGATTGCACACGGGGCTCACCTGGAGCGGTGAGAAATCTGTCTGTTTGATTACATAGCAACTGTGCGGTCAGATTGTAATGTGAAGCCTAAGGCACTTTTATAACCAATATAATAAATAAAATAAAAAGGCCTCTGTACTCATTTGCCCAACATCACATGGGAAGCCCAGATATCGATACAAAATCCTGGAGGTCACACACAGATCATCATTACATGATACATACAAAGAAGCCCCATATGTGAGGTCATAATTACCATGGCATTAACCACTTATGACCCGGACCATTGTGCAGGTTAAGGACCCTGCCCCTTTTTGCGATTCGGCACTGCATAATTTTAACTGACACTTGCGGGGTCGTGTGACGTGGCTCCCAAACAAATTTGGCGTCCTTTTTTTCCCACAAGTAGAGCTTTCTTTTTGTGGTATTTGATGACCTCAGCGGTTTTAATTTTTTGCGCTATAAACAATAGAGCGACAATTTTGAAAAAAAATAATTTTACTTTTTGCTGTAATAAATATTCCATTATATATATATATATATATATAAATTCTTCAGTTCGGGCCGATATGCAATAAGCGTTTGTTGATTGGTTTGCACAAAAGTTATAACGTTTACAAAATAGGGGGTAGTTTTATGCCATTTTTATTATTTATTTATTTTTACAAGTTATGGTGGCGATCAGATTTTTTTCGTGACTGCGACATTATGACGGACACATTGGACACTTTTTTTTGACACATTTTTGCGACCATTGTCATTTTCACAGCGAAAAGTGCTATAAAAATGCACAGATTACTGTGAAAATTACATTGGCAGTGAAAGGGTTAACCACTAGGGGGCACTAAGGGGTTAAGTGTGCCCTAAGGGAGTGATTCTTACTGTAGAGGGGCGTGGCTGTAGGTGTGACGTCACTGATCGTTGTTCCCTATATCGGGGAACTGACGATCAGTGACACTGCCACACAGAAGAACGGGGAAGGTGTGTTTACACTTGCCTCTACCCGTTCTTCAGCTGCTGTGACAGATCGCGGGACACCGGCAGCGATCGGGTCCCGCAGGCGTGGAGCTTTGGACCGGGTCGCGAGCGCGCCGCCACGGCTGGGCTCTTAAAGGCAACGTACAGGTACGTGCCTGTGCCATTCTGCTGACATAGATCGGCGTTAGGCGGTCCTTAAGTGGTTAATAAACAATAATAAACTATTGCAAAAGCAGGGAAGACCCCCTGTGGGCAAGAGTGTTACACCAAATACAAATATATCTCCTAATCACTTTATTTGCTCCTAAAGTAAAGCTGTCGCAAACTCAGACTCGGCCTACCATAATGTGCAGGCGATGCCCAAAATATGTCTTGAATTTTAGTGCAGACTTTTGGGAAAATTAGTGAGCCAATTACACCCTCCAGGTAGCCATATTTTACAGAAAAGAAAAATAAATTTTTTAATAACATTCAATTACAATACGACGGGTCACCAATTGTATACGCTATATTGTTGTTTGTTTTATTTGCCATTTATTTTCCCAGTGAACTTACCTTAAAGTGTTGCTAAACCCAGGAGCCTGCATTCACTATATTTGGTCACCCACAGTATACTTATTCTGCTAAATACTTTCTCATCAGCAGTATAGCCGTCTTGTGACTTCTATCAGTGTAGCTTGTAGGGGTTGTCCTATGAGGCTGCAGGTCCCCTGACCCCCTGTCTAGATAGTGCCAATTGGTCCTGTGCTGATCACATGCACCCTCCCAAGAAAAAAAACACACACACATACACACCAAACTGAGCATGTGCAGAGTGTGTCCCAGTGGCTCTGTGAAATCAGGAGATGGATTAGGGACAGTGGAACAAGGGGAGGATCAGAGAAGACAGGATCAAAAAGCCTTTACACAATACAGAGGATTAACCCCTTAGGTTCCACAGTAAATAACAAGCATGCTTTACGGCATATATAGACTGATTTTACTATTGTGGCTTTAGTAACACTTTAAGGATTTCATACGGATGGAACCAAGCAAAACATTTCCAGGAAACCTACACAATCGTTACTTATAAATACGGCTCTACTGACTATGATTACATGAGGTTTTCATTCAAGGTAAATCTATTTTTATGTATTTTATTCATCAGATGCTTTGTCTGAATCACCCGAGTTTGCGACAGGTTTACTGTAAATAAGATAGCAAGGAGGACTCAGGAGAACCCCAAGGACTCAGGAGAACCCCAAAACAGAGTGGGCAGGGAGGACTATTTTGGTACAAGATGAGTGGGTGAGCTCAGAAAAGCAGTTATATCCAAAAAATAGATCAATTTATTAATATAGTAACAAACAGCAAACAAAAAACAGACATAAAAAGACAATTAAAACGGTACACATATGACAACCAATCATGCAACGGATTTTATATATATTCAATGTATTTATGTTTGATGTCTGTATATCAACTTTCAGATTTTCTCCTGACAAAGCGATTTTATATTGCAAAAGAAGTAGAGCGACCCCCCGTACCGTGAATCCAACACTCACCTGGATCCCCTACCAGGGGACTGCACCTTTGGTGACTTGGTCGGTTGTCACGATATGTGTACTGTTTTAATTGTCTTATGTTTTTTATTTTTTGTTTGTTACTATATTAACCACTTAAGACCGGGACCTTTAGGCAGCTAAAGGACCTGGCCAGTTTTTGCGATTCGGCACTGCCTCGCTTTAACTGACAATTGCGCGGTTGTGCGACATGGCTCCCAAACAAAATTGGCATCCTTTTTTTCCCCCACAAATAGAGCTTTCTTTTGGTGGTATTTGATCACCTCTGCGTTTTATTTTTTTTTGCGCTATAAACAAAAATAGAGTGACAATTTTGAAAAAATATTTTTTACTTTTTGCTATAATAATTATCCCCCCCAAAAAAAAAAAAAAAAAATATATATATATATATATAAAAATTCTTCAGTTTAGGCAGATGCGTATTCTTCTACCTTTTTTTTTTAACAAAAATAACACGCAATAAGCGTTTATCGATTGGTTTGGGCAAAATTTATAGCGTTTACAAAAAATAGGGATAGTTTTATTGCATTTTTATTTTTTTATTTTTTCTACTAATGGCGGCGATCAGCGATTTTTTTCGTGACTGCGACATTATGGCGGCCACTTCGGACAGTTTTGACACATTTTTGGGACCATTGTCATTTTCAAAGCAAAAAAATGCATGAAAAATGCATTGTTTACTGTGAAAATGACAATTGCAGTTTGGGAGTTAACCACAAGGGGGCGCTGAAGGGGTTATGTGTGATCTCATATGTTTTTCTAACTGTAGGGGGGTGTGGCAGTAGGTGTGACGTCATTGATTGTGTTTCCCCTATAAAAGGGATGACACGATTGATGACGGCGCCACAGTGAAGAACGGGGAAGCTGTGTTTACACACGGCTCTCCCCGTTCTTCAGCTCCGGGGACCGATCGCGGGACTCCAGCGGCGATCGGGTCTGTGGGTCCCACGGTCACGGAGCTTCGAACCGGGTCGCGGGGCACTTGTGCCAAGCCGTGCCATTCTGCCAACGTATATGTGCAGAAGGCGGTCCTTAAGTGGTTAATAAATTGATCTCTTTTCTGAGTTCACCCACTCATCCTGTACCAAAATAGTCCTCCATGCCCACTCTCTTGGGTCCTTGGGGTTCCCTGGGTCCTCTTTCTATGTTATTAGACTTTGGATGATGGTACTATTATAAATTTATGACGATTAGCTCACTTAAGAGGTTAAAAATTAATTCAGGTTTACTGTAATAAAACTAGACACACATATCCATACAAAATAATCAAATACGGCTTAGGACTGTGATAAAAACTATAATAGTTTAACAAGTTTTCTTTTTTTAAAGTTTTATATCTGAATTCTCTTGTAACACTATTTACAGTTAAAAATATATAATTATAAATACACTACATTTTATTAATGTGGGTTGCACTAAAAAAAAAAAAAAAAAAAAAAAAAAAAAAGTTAATTTTGAATAAAGTAGGAAATAGTCGAGGCCCGTCAGGTTTGTTTTGTTATTTTTTTTTTTGCCGATCTGTGTCCCCCCGCGGGAGATTATTGTCCATTTCCTGTCCAACAGACACAACAGAAGAGAAGAAAAAGAATCTTTCCAAAGTGAGGGAAAGTCCCATCTAAAGCTGGCCATACAGTATACAATTTTCTTGTACAATCTCCTTTAAATTCACCTTAAAGTGGTTGTAAAGTAAAGCCTTATATACCTAGTGAAGTGATTGGCCTCCAATGATACACAGAGATGTAACAAATCCTCCTACATACATTGTACAGTGAAACCTCGGATTGCGAGTAACGCGGTTAATGAGCGTTTCGCAATACGAGCATTTATTTCTTATTTTTTTAATCCTGACTCGGTTTGCGAGTGTTGTCTTGCAAAAACGAGCAAGATTCAAGGCTCTGCGGTGTGCAGTACCGCATTTGGCCAGAGGTGCGGGGGTGCCGGAGACACTCGGAAACAATCCGTTCCCGGACCTTTCAGAAGGATTCCGAGTTCAGCCAAGCTGAACCCGAGTATTTCCGAGGCTCTGTGGCGCCCCCCACCTCTGGCCACATGCGGTATTGCATGCAATGCAAGTCAATGCAGAACAAAACATTTTCGTTTCCATTGATTTCTATGGGGAATCTCGCCTTGTTATGCGAGTGCTTTGGATTACGAGAATTCTCCTGGAACGGATTATGCTTGTAATCCAAGGTTTTACTGTACCCGTTTATCTATAGCCATCTTTTTCTTACATCTATTCAAAGCGCATCATTTGCACAAGATCTCTCAGCTCTAAAAAGCAGGGGGCGGGAAGCTGAAGTTACATCAATGATGAGAGGTCTGAGAGCTGATTGGAGGGAAGGGACAAACCCCCTTCATACTGCACACAGGAATAGAGCTGAGGCTGGCAATCACAGGCTGTGCCCCCTCCTGTCACCATTTTTCTCTTGGTGTCAGAAGTGACTTATGCTTACAGCAGAGGAACGAAGCAGCAGAGAAAATGACACTTAGTGCTTTGGTTTGAGACCAGTACACACTATAGAGGTCTATGCTTTGTTCATATATAATCTCTGAAGTTTATAACCACTTTAAACTATGAAATGCCAGGGCCTGCCTGATTGGATACAAACTGGAACTGTTGTTTGGGTTTAACCTCATATTATATGGTCTTTGGTAAATCTAAAGGAAAATTGTATAATGTATAGCCAGCTATAGACAGTGGACACTGGAATAAATGTCCCCATTGGATGATTTCCCTTCTATTCCAGTTGGGGGTGACAACCACCAGATTTTAACCTCCTGGCACCGGCACATCCCAGCCCATTAAGGGGTTTCAGATGCCAGGAAGCGGGCAGGGTTTATGATCATGTGACCGCTATGATTGGCTGTCACAGCGGTCACATGATTGCAAAGCTCCTGATCGCAAGTAGTGATCGGGAGCTTTCCATTAGATGCTGGTAACTGTAGCTCTCGGCACATCTAGATTTACATTCTAGATCGCAAATACGCAGCCGCTGTCAAAGCCCATCTGCCGAGTTTGACAATAAGCCCGGGTCTTATATTAATATTGGCAATAAAAGACACAATAGGGTTTATTTTCGGGTAGCTCTTACCATGTAATGTGCTATGTTGTGTGAAAATGCTTGTAAAATCCTATAATCCACTCTATTACAGAAGTGTATATAATGTACAATGTGTGCGTTTCCGTAATATAATTGTGACAAATACCTTCGTTATAGTGCTGCTCTGCTCTTCTGTGACCCGCCAGAGCTCTCTTCCCTGCAATTATATTACAGAAACGCACACATTGTACATTATATACTACTGTAATAGAGTGGATTATAGGGTTTTATAAAGCATTTTAAACTAGGGCTTATTTTCAGGGTAGGGCTTATATTGCAGACCTCCTGGAAAATAACGCTAGGTCTTATTTTCAGGGCAACCCGTTATTTGCCTTCTCGTGGTGCCAAGAGGTTAATCTTGGTGACACCAGGACTAACAGAGAGGATGAATTTCCCCTGTGGGGGCAAGGACAGCAACAAAGACCTGACAGAGGCTCCAACTCTCTGCCACTCTATTCAAAACCTCAACAGGTTTGGCTTTAGAGACACTTTACAGAAATGCAACCCCCAAAAAATTTAAAAGCACTTAAACTGGAAGTAAGATGCCCATAGTTCCCCCAATCCAATTGCTGCAATTTATATTATTTTTTAACACCACTGGGGTTAGGCAATAAAAAACACTGAAGGGGGCAAACATGATAATACAAAATGCAGGAACGTATAGCAACTGGAGTTCCACTGTTGGCAACTTAGTGAAAGATTACTTCTGATTGGTTGTTCTGGGTTAATGTACTCTTCTCATTACCTTTATCCTTCATTCTTATTGGGGGAAAAAAAAGATCGAAGTATACTGGAGAGGTGCTTTGCGTGGACCGAGAAAAGCGTAAAAAACATAAAACCTCATCACAACGCTTTCAGCTGCTGTTCATTGTTTAACTTGCGGAAAAAAGCTTTCCCAAATTCATAAGTGCTAATCATTATGGCACACGCCGGAGCGATTTTGATCAGACGAGGAATAAGGCCTGCAAAGAATATAAAAGAAAAAAGTCAGGCACTAAAAATTGGACAAGAATGTTGTATCAGTGGCGGCCGGTCTCCGCATTGTTAGTAGAAGTTTGGATTTAGTGTGATGTCATTTACTGGCCAACTAGAGTGGAAATTCTCTCAATCGACATTGGCCATTTTAAATTATTATCCTGTTATAATTAGTAAATACAGAGGAAGGTATATTAAATTTACTTGATTTAAACCTTTTTTATTTTATTTATTTTTTACATTTTATCAGTTACTTTCTGGTTTGTAGCCTAGGCAAATTAGGCCATATATCCCAGGAGTCTTCAGGAAGGGAGGAGGGTATAGGTCGACTGATATGGGTATTTTTCTGGCCGATGCTGATATTTAGAAATCGGGGCAGCTGATGGCCAATATATGATGCCAGTATTTGCGGCTGATACTTTAGGCACATTTTTCTTCTTTTTTTTTTTCTTTATTTCATAAAAAATATAGGGTGGAGAGGCGGGGAGGAGGTTATTGTTTAGTGTGGAGAGGTGGGATGCAGCATATCAGTGTCCATCAGAGACCACCAGTGCCACCTCATCAGAGACCACCAGTGCCACCTCATCAGAGACCACCAGTGCCACCTCATCAGAGACCACCAGTGCCACCTCATCAGAGACCACCAGTGCCACTGCAGCCTCATCAGAGACCACCAGTGCCACTGCAGCCCATCAGTACCCACCAGTTCAGTCTAACCATGTCCTTCACTACCACCTCATCAGTGCCCACCAGTAGAGTGCTCCTGGCCCCTCCTCTGGCCACAGACAGAAGACAGATCTACATTCGTCCCCTAACGCGCTGCGCCCCCGCCGCGCAGCCGGTAACAGCCAATCAGCGGCTGCCGCAGTCGGCCTCCTCCACCAAAAAAACCCCCCAAAAAAACACCACCTTCAGCAGACAGTGGCCGTGTTTGAATAGAAGCGGAAATTTCCACCCTGCCTCCAATCCCTGCACTCACTTTCTGGCTCTGGTACACCACGCCGCTGTGTTAATCGGCCTAATTTGCATAATAAATTAATGCTGAATTCTTAAAAAAAGCCAAATATCGGCCGATATATAGGTCGACCTCTAGAAGAGGGGCTTTCTTAGCTAAGCACACCATTCTGCCTGTATTCCAGAGCCAACTGCTTACACTGCCTGCTGACTGGCTGTGGATGTGTGGGAGGAGCAGAGAAAATCCTTGCTTATACAGTAGTCTCATAAGCAGCGTTCAGTGAAGCGCAGAGACTCGGGGCTGTCACTGAATATCGGCCCAACGGGAATCTCCCGGTAGCCCTGATGTCCAATCCATCCCTGTTTCTCAGGAGCCCTGGTGGCCTCATGAAACAGGCCTATCCTCTACTGCTGTGTTAGTCCTCATTTTCTCCTCTGTTTACATTACCTCTTTTAGCTGTTCTTTGGCCAACCTGTGTGATAACTGTTAATGCTAACCCCTGGGTGGGTGCAATTATTGCATGTTGCCTACTTGTTAAACTCGAATAAAAATGATTGAAACAGAAAAAAATTATTATACAGTGTATTTGGTTTGTGGTGTTTAGTTGCAGTGTAGTTCCACTTTAAATAAAATTATTATTTATGTGCACAATTTATATAGTGCCAACAGTTTACGTAGTGCTTTACAATGTAGAGCGGAGACGGCACAATTACGGTACAATTGTAGTGCAAGCTTTCGTAGCACCCTGGCCTTTTCTTCATGTTATATTCTTCAGGCAAGATGCTGTCTGATGAAGAGACTAGCATGTTTCAAACCCTTGCACTACAATAGATTTGGTTACCCAATGAATGGTATCATCTTAAAGGAAAAGTTGACCTTTGGAACCGTGTTCCACCTGTTTTTTAGGGTGGAACATGAAACATGTTCCCAATACTGCAGACGCTTCCCGAGCCCCCCCTCCCTGTGACAGCAGTATGGGGAAAAGTTCCCTGTACTATCCATTATGCTTTAAAATCAGCATGGCCATGCGGGGCTCCGCCCACACAGCCGCAACATCCATACAGAGCTCTGTGTATGAATGAACTACAAGTCCCAACATCCCTTGTGGATGTCGGCGTATAGTTCTCAATGAACTACCATGGTGCCCTGGAGCGCCATGGTTGTTAACCACTTCAGCCTCGGACCATTTTGCTGGTCAATAACTGGGTCACTTTTATAGCGTCTACAAAATAGGGGATAGTTTTATGGCATTTTTATTAATAATAATAAATATATATATATATATATATATTTTTTTTTTTTTTTTTTTTTTTACTAGTAATGGCAGGCGATCTGTGATTTTTATCGGTACTGCGACCTTATGGCGGACACATCGGACACTTGACACATTTTGCTATAAAAAATGCATTGATTAATGTAAAAATGTCACTGGCAGGGAAGGGGGGCAATCAAGGTGGTTAATTATGTTCCCTCATTGTGTTCTAACTGAAGGGGGGTGGGATTGACTAGGGGAAATGACATTTTAGGAACATACGATCAGTCATTTCTCCCGCTGAAAGAACTGGGAGCCCGGCGGGGATCGCGCCTGCTGGGCACTCGCAACGGCTCCAGGAACGAGCAGGGGAAGCGCGCCCCTAGTGGCCGCAATGCCAAATCACATTATATTACGTGGTTTTGCACAGCCGAGCTGACCTACTGCCGTAAAAATACAGCAGACGTTCGGCAAGCGGTTAATTGATCCTTCCTGTCAGTGTATCCGCTTGTTCATACGGGATGTATGGGCACACAGATATACTGACAGATCTGCAGAGGGCCTGCATGGCTGATTGCTGGTTCAATGCTTTACCTGCAAAAAAATAGGCATTTTTTTTTTTTTTTTTTTAAAGTGAACTTATCCTTTAAATCCAAACTTTTACTTTTGTTAATGGACAACACTGTGCTGCTGGTACATTTTTTCATCATATTCTGATATTAGTGTTTCTCTTGTGTTATGGCTTAGCAGCTTCTTCCTTCAAACACAACGAGTCTCCCTCCTCAAGAAGACACATGCACAGTCATGCCAATGGACATCAAAATGATTCAGAGAAGAATTGTGTGAAAGTGCTGTGGTCAGGTGAGACCAAAATTGAGCTCTTTGGCATCAACTTGACTCGCCATGTTTGGAGGAAGAAAAAGGCCGACTAGGACTCTAAGAACACCATCCTTACAGTCAAACACGGAGGTGGAAACATTATGGTTTGGGGCGGTTTCTCTGCTAAAGATACAGGCCAACTTTGCCACATTGAGGGGCCAATAGATGGGGCCATGTATTGCAAAATCTTGGATAAGAACCTTCTTCCCTCCGGTAGAACAGTGAAGATGGGTTCAGCATGACAATGACCCAAAACATAACACCAAGGCAGTAAAGAAGTGGCTCAAGAAGAAGCACATTAAAGTCATGGAGTGGCCTAGCCAGTCTCCAGACCTGTAGAGAAGAGTGGACCAAAATCCAAGATGATCCAAGAGATGTGTGCAAACCTGGTAACCACAAGGGTGCTTGCCAACAAGGGTTTCTCCACTAAGTACTAAGTCATGTTTTGGTTGGGGATCAAATGCTTATTTTACTCACTGAACTGCAACTTAATATATAGCATTTGTTTAATGTGTTTTTTTTTTTTTCTGGATTTTAGTTCGCCATCATTTAAAATACAACTCTTGATAAAAAATTATAGACCCTTAATTTCTTTGTAAGTGGGCAAACTTACAAAATCTGCAGGGGATCAAATAATGAATTTCCCCCACTGTATGATAAACCAGACCAGGGGAGGGAGACCACTGTGCCGATTTATAGAGGAAAATATTAAATAAACCCTTTCAATATACAGCCATATAAAAACAGGTTTGGACAGTAATGGTGAGGCATTTACAATACTAAAACTCACCAGCAAACAGCCCCTGGAATCCATTCTCAGATATAATCTTATACATGATCTTCCAGGTTGATGAGGATCTTTTTGGAGAATCTAAAAAGGAAAAAAAGTAAGGGGAGAAGTCAAACATAGCTTAAAATAATAATAAAATAAAAAAAGAAATATCAGCCATAAAAGGAAATGCCAGTCATAAAGTGTGCCTAAGCCCTAAACATTTTTTGTCTTGGATAGAGCATGGAAAGATTAGAACCCCTGTCAGTTTTTTACTGCTGTCCCACTAGGGAGATTCACTCCATTTGTTCTGGTAACCACAAAAGGCAGCGGAAACCCAAAAATGTTTGGTTTTCTCAACAGAACAGGAAGAGGGGGAATACTCCAATGGGGACATTTGTTCAGGTGGCTGCTGCCAGAGAGAATTTCCCCAGACCGTTTTCCTCTCGCTGGTTGTGTCTAGAACCTGTCCAGGGGCGGACTGACCATTGGGACTTTTTTGGGACTAAATGACGACTATGGATCCTCAACACCGTCACCGATCCACCACGTGAATACCCCTTTGTTGGTCTACTCACTAGGAGGTAAGATTAGTGCCTCTCTCTGGATAGACAGCGATCCTTGTCAGGAACGATTCAGTGTGGTAGCTCAAACATGTAAACATACAAGGGGATGCTTTCCATCGTGTAAAACTATTTAGAAGACCCAAACCCCCCCATACAAGAAATGCTTACATGATTAGTTACTAAAAACAGCATGTCTGCTCTGCATCAAGCTCACTAAACGCCTGTAGTTCAAAAGAACCACCTGCTACGGGATGACTGATGAGTCCCGGGGTGACGGTGGCTGTGACTGATAGATGAGTCGCATGGTCATGCCCTTACGCGTTTCGTCATCAGAGGGAGTTTTAAGTAACAAATCTTGTAAACATTTACAAGGGAGTTTGGTTTTTCTAAATAGTTTTACACTATGGAAAGCATCCCCTTGTATGTTTGCATGTTTGAGCTACCACAGTGAATCAGGAACAGTAAAATTGATAAATTGCAAGCTACATTTTTACATGAGACACGCTTTAGTGTGAGGAAAGCGATTACACAAAACTGGATGCAGGCACTTGCTCCTACTTCCCACTTGATTTTGGAAGATGTGAATACTACTCTTCCATACAAAAAGCCAATATACCTACATATGGGTTGCCCCTGCAAATAGAAATAAAATCTGTGACCGCTGACTTGCACAGCCCAGCACCTGTGTATGATGGCTTATTATGTAATCATATGTAAGTTTAACCACTTCAGACCCGGAAGGATTTGCCCCTTAATGACCAGGCCATTTTCTGCAATACGACACTGCATCGCTTTAACTGACAACTGCACATTCGTGCGACGCTATACTCGCACAAAATGTATGTACTTTTTTTCCCACAAATATAGGTTTATTTTAGTAGTACTTGATCACCTCTGAGGTTATTTTTTGCGCTATAAATAAAAAGGCAAAAAAAAAAAAAAAAGGGATTTTTAAATACAGCTTACCTGTAAAATCCTTTTCTTGGAGTACATCACGGGACACAGAGCGGCATATTCATTACTATGTGGGTTATATGGAGTACCTTCAGGTGTGGACACTGGCAATCTCAAACAGGAAGTCCCCTCCCTATATAACCCCCTCCCCTAGAGGGAGTCCCTCAGTTTTGTAGCAAGCAGTATGCCTCCCAAAATGGTCACCCAAAAGAGGGGTGGGAGCTCTGTGTCCCGTGATGTACTCCAAGAAAAGGATTTTACAGGTAAGCTGTATTTAAAAATCCCTTTTTCTTTCTCGTACATCACGGGACACAGAGCGGCATATTCATTACTATGTGGGATGTCCGAAAGCAATGCTTTAATGAGGGGAGGGAGACATCTTCCAAAGAAGGATTCAATTTAGAGGTAAACTCAAATAATAATAATAATTCCAACTTAGTCAAGAAAAAACTCTTTTTTTTTTTTTTTTTTCCTTTTTACAACCAAGGGTGCTTCTGATCCCGAGGATCTCAAACTGCAGCCTGTAGTACTGCCTGTCCAAAGGCAGAATCTGCATTCCTTCTCACGTCTAGTTGATAAAACTTTGTAAACGTGTGGACTGATGACCACGTCGCTGCCTTGCATATCTGAGCCATAGAGATCTGATGGTGTGCTGCCTAGGAGGCGCCCATGGCCCTGGTAGAATGGGCCTTTACCGACAAAGGAGGAGGCAACCTCTTCAAATCGTAGGCTTGAATGATTAATTGTCTAATCCATCTCGAGATGGTGGATTTTGCAGCTGCCTGCCCCTTCTTGGGGCCATCTGGTAGAACGAACAACACATCTGTTTTCCGGATCTTTTCTGTAGCTTTAAGATAGGCCTTCATGGCCCGGACAATATCCAAGGTATGCAGCAACCCCTCCTTTCTAGATGTGGGTTTTGGAAAGAAGGATGGAAGTACCAAATCCTGGTTCAAGTGAAATTTGGATATAACCTTTGGTAGAAAGGAAGGATGGGGCCGGAGAACTGCCCTGTCCTTATGCAGAACGAGATATGGTTCCTTACACGATAAGGCTGCTAATTCTGACACTCTCCTGGCCGAAACTATGGCGACCAAGAAAACCAACTTTCTTGTCAGCAAGACTAAAGGAATCTCAGCCAACGGCTCAAAGGGTTGTTTCTGTAAAGTGGACAGGACAAGATTTAAGTCCCATGGACAAATTGGTGACTTGACAGGAGGATTAATACGCAAGACCCCCTGTAAGAAGGTCTTTACCAGCGAGTGGGTGGCCAACGGCCTCTGAAACCACACTGACAGAGCTGAGATCTGTCCCTTGATTGTGCTAAACACCCTATCAATAGTATATTTGCAGGAATTCCATCTTTTGGATTCACACCAGCCTACGTAGTTCCTCCACACCCTGTAATAAATCACCCTGGAGACCGGCTTTCTAGCCCTAATCAGGGTAGGAATTACCTGCCTAGACAGACCTCTACCCCTGAGAATCAGGGATTCAGCCTCCAGGCCGTCAAATTTAGACACCGTAATGTAGGGTGGAGGATCGGGCCTTGTGAGAGTAGGTCTGGTTGTAGAGGAAGAGTCCAAGGGTCTCCCACTGCCATCTTCAGGACTAGTGAGTACCAAGTCCTCCGGGGCCAAGCCGGAGCTACTAGAATGACTGGCTTGTGCTCCACTCTGATCTTGCGCAACAGGCGAGGGAGTAACTGTAGCGGAGGGAATGCATATAGAAGGGCAAACCAACGCATCGGTTCCGCAGGCCATAGGATCCCTCGCTCGAGACACGAACCTGTCTAGTTTCTTGTTGAACCTGGATGCCATTATATCTACGTCTGGCATTCCCCACCTCTGGCAGATTGTCTGAAAGACCTGGGGATGCAGAGACCACTCCCCTGGCAACAGACTCTGGCGACTTAAGAAGTCTGCCTGCAGGTTGTCCACTCCGGGAATGAATATCGCTGAAATGCAGGGTACATGAACCTCTGCCCACTGAAAAATCAAGCTCACCTCCCTCTGAGCGGCCCGACTCCTGGTTCCCCCTTGGTGGTTTATGTATGCCACCGCCGTGGCATTGTCTGACTGGATTCTCACCGGGAACCCCTTTAATCTGGAGGTCCATGCCAGAAGGGCTAGGCGAGCAGCTCTGATCTCCAAGATATTGATGGGGAGCTGCCTCTCTGCTTTCACCCAAGTTCCCTGGCGAGAGAACCCCTCGAAGACCGCCCCCCAGCCTGGCGTCTGTGGTAACTACCTTCCAGACAACAGGGCTGAAGGATTTTCCCTTAAGAAGATTCTGGGGGTTCAACCACCAGGCCGGGCTTTGTCGGACCCTTGATGATAGCGTCAAAGGGGACTCTAAGGCATGTGCCCTCTTGCCCCAGGCTGCTAGAATGGCTGCCTGTAGGACGCGAGTGTGGATCTGAGCGTATGGTACTGCCTCGAACGTGGCCACTAGCTTGCCTAGTACTCGCATACACAGGCGAATAGTTGTTTTTTTCTTGTTTAGAACCAACCCCTTGATAGCCTCGATCTTTACCAGGGGCAGGAACACCCTTTGCTGTTCTGTGTCTAACCTCATGCCGAGGTATTCCAACTGCTTTGTAGGCTGGAACGCTGACTTTCCCCGGTTTAGGACCCAGCCGAATTCTTCGAGGTACCGAACCGTGAGGTTTACTGCCTTTTGCAGACCCGGCCGTGAGTGATCTATGATTAAAAGGTCGTCCAAGTATGCTAGGACTGTGACCCCTTGGATCCTTAAATTGGCCAGAACTGGGGCTAGGATCTTCGTGAATACCCGGGGGGCCGTGGCCAGCCCGAAGGGGAGCGCCCTGAATTGGAAGTGTCGCTGCCCTACCGCGAAGCGTAAAAATCTTTGATGCGACTGAAAGATTGGTACATGAAGGTAAGCATCCTTTATGTCTATGGAGGCCAGAAAATCGTCCTTCTGAAGCGCGGCGGCTGCTGACCGGATGGATTCCATCCGGAAGGAACGAACCCTTAGGTAACCGTTTAACCTCTTTAGGTCCAAGATTGGCCTGACATCGCCGTTGGGCTTTGGTATGACAAAGAGATTGGAATAGAAACCTAGCCCTTGCTCTTGGGCTGGCACCTCTATTATTACGTCCTGGCAGAGCAGGTGATCCAAAGCTGCCAGCAATGAGGCCTTCCTTGCTGGATCCCTTGGTAGCCTTGATTCTTGAAAATGAGGCGGAGGATACCTTAGAAACTCCAGTCTGTAGCCTGTGGTTACAGATGCCCGGACCCATTTGTCGGGGATCTTGGCTTCCCAAACTTCTGAGAAGAAACTAAGCCTTCCCCCCACCCGCGAGAGTGGGGGCGCCCCTTCATAAGGCAGACTTAGGGGCTGTCTTTGTCGGCTTGCGATACCATGGCCTCTTACCCCCAGGGGCCTGTCCCTGCGATCTACTGTTAACGTTGGATCGTGCAGGCGGCCGTCGATACTGCCTGGAATTTGAGGGCCCCGAGACAGGAAAAAGCTGCCTTTTAAATGTAGGACCCCGGAATGTCTTTTTGACCGGTAAAAGGGTACTCTTGCCATTTGAAATAGTCTGAATATATTTATCCAGATCCTCTCCGAAGAGTCGTCCTCCATGGAAGGGAAACCCTGCCAGAAGCTTTTTGCATGGGGGCTCCGCCGCCCAGTTCTTCAACCATAAGAGCCTTCTCATGTGCACCAAAAATAGTGATAAACGAGAGGCCTGCTGGATGGAATCTTTTATAGCATCTACAGCAAAACACAGAGCTCTGGGAATGTCAGAAAACTCTTCTGCTTGTTGGGTAGGCATGTCCTTTAACATTTCTTTTGTCTGGTCTTTTAACGCCCGACAAACACCAATCGCAGCCACAGCTGGCTGTACCACTGCTCCTGCCGTAGCAAAGGATGCTTTTAAAAGTGTCTCTAACCTTTTATCAACCGGATCTTTAAACATATGTATGTTTTCCACCGGGCAAGTTAGTGATTTATTCAGACAGGAGATGGCTGCATCCACTACTGGGAGCCTCCACCTCTTGGAGAATTTTTCCTTCATGGGGTAAATGACCGCAAATCTTTTCGGTGGCAGAAAAATCCTGTCCGGCCGTACCCAATCCCGAAAGATCAATTCCTCCAAGAGAGGATGGACCGGAAAAACTGCGTTGCTTAACGGAGCTTTCAAAGAGCCCAGAGAGGATACCGGAGGAACCTGAGGCTCTGGCAATGGTAAACTAAATGCCGAGCGGACCATGTCTGTCAAAGACTGTACCCACAGTCTTTCTGTCTGGGAGTCTGAAAATGGTTCCTCAGAGGCAGATCCCTCAATCCCTGAACCCTCTTGGTTCAGGTCTAGTTGATCCTCCTGTGATTCCAATTCCTCCGGAGAGAGAATCTCAGCATCTGAGGATACACCTCTTGGTGATGGGGATCTAACCCGTTTCTTACCAGGAATAGCTCTAGCGATCAATGCTGCTATTCTCTCTTCTAGCCCCCCTAGGGATACGGCTAGCATCTCCTCTGTGATAAACACAGGGCTGGGCTGATCTGGGCCAGCCTCCGCACCAGATCCCCCTAATGGCTCATCCAAGGCGCCCTTTATGTTAATAAGTTGCGGGGAAAGTATCGGCATATCATCAGAATCAGAAGGGGAACCCCTTTGTTTTTTGGTCTTTTTTGTACCCTTTGACCCCGAACCTTTGGAAGCCAGAATACAAAATCGAGGGACTCCGCCCACACAACAGACTGTAGTGGCCAGGAGTACAAAACCAGAGCTTAGGGGACAATAGATCACTAATGCCCAAAAACTGATGGGATCCCGTATGTTTTTCTCTTTTTTTTTTTTTTTTTTTTTTTTTTTTTAAATATATATTATATATATTTTCTTTTTTAAAACATACAGTGACCCCAAACTTAGTTTGCCAGCCTCCAACCTGCTGCAAAAAGGGGAATTTCTTGGCTTAACAAAAAAGGCATTGGAACAAAGTCCAGCATGTACTACCCCTCTTCCGCCACCGGGAGTCACTGTTCTGCCGCTCTGCGTCCTCTCCTTCTGAAATCAGCCTCAGACTGAGCACTGACAATGCCTGCTGATCTATAACAGCACAAGGCGCGCCCCTGTATGACGCCGCAGGCACGCCCCCCCCCCGCCCTCCTGTCTGAACGGCGCAAAAAACGTCTATAAGACGTGCGCGCGCACGCGTATGCCGGAACAGGAGGAACATGGAGGAGCCGCGCTGCTGGAGACCCAGGACTGCAGAAACAGGCGGCAGATTCAAACCCCCGGCCAGGTAGGACTCTCAAAAAAGGCCCCTAGGGATCCTTACTAGTCCTAGGAAGAAAGCAGCAGGTTAGCTAGCAACACATTCTTAGACAGGGGAACCTAGTGATGGGGGAAAAAGGTGTCATCCTGTCTCTCTCAGACATAGTGAGCAAGGTTGCCCATGCAGAGCATACTTAGGCTATCCCCCCTTTTAGGTTACCCCGGAGAGCCTGCTGTCGAACCAAGTCCCGCAGGCTCCCCCTTACCTGCTCCATGCTGCAGGATGTTTGTCCAGCAAACTGATCCAATCTTCTCCCATCTCCGTGGGTAGCGTAGTAGACCTTCAGGCCCTGGGGTCCTATGAAGGTACCCACTGTCCTGGACCTATATAGCACCCTGGCAAACAGGAACTTATGGTTTTTACAAACTCCAAGTCCTGGGCCCAGGGTCCAGCCCTCCAAAGAGGAGCATTATAGGCAAAACCCCACGGTTTGGGGCCCGGGTACTGTCCACTTTGGCACTGAGGCTCCTTGGACAGATCCGGTTAGCCCGCCCTTAATCCCAAGGATGTGGAGCAAAGCTATTCCGTGACCAACACCTAAGACACTGGCGAAAAAACTGAGAGACTCCCTCTAGGGGAGGGGGTTATATAGGGAGGGGACTTCCTGTTTGAGATTGCCAGTGTCCACACCTGAAGGTACTCCATATAACCCACATAGTAATGAATATGCCGCTCTGTGTCCCGTGATGTACGAGAAAGAAACAGTATTTTAATTTTTTTTGCCATTATACATATTGTATATAATGGCTAGGTTAGTTACTTTAGAATACCCCTTTAGCGTCCAGCTCTTTTCAAAGAACATGAGCGACTGGAGGCTCTACAAGGTTGTGTAATATATGGAAACATTTACAATGTGTTTTGCTATTCTACACGCTCAATACGTATGATATGTGTGTTTTTTGTCTCATCCCTTTGATATTTCTTCCCTTTCATCAGCCCTATACTTCTTTATCCAGATGTATTGGTCTAATCGGAAATATGTCATGTACAGTTTTCTTTAATATGTTCTACTATGCTGCATCTGTATTTGTCCTAATAAAGACTTTTTTTTTTCCAACTCATTAAACAGGTCACTTTTTTTTTCACAATACCCTTTCAAAGCTATAGGTGAGAAATTCAACTTACATTAATATATTATGTTGCAGACTCTTTCAGAAAAGCAGAAAACAGACTTACTACTTAATGACTCTAGCTCCCCAAGTTCTACCTGTCTTCTTGTCTTCACAACATCAAACGGTAAAGTTATGACAGCAGCGATCTGAAATACATGGGACAGAATTGGGTAACTCTTCCATCAACCAGTATGAGCGTCCCATACAGACGGTGCCCCATACAGATGGTGCCCCATACAGATGGTGCCCCATACAGACGGGTGAATTGGAGTAGAGACTTGACTATACTTCTCAGACAGTTAGAGGTTTTAAGCCACATATGTTCTTATGGAGGGGAGGACAAATACAGGGGTATGAATATTAATACCTTGCTGCAATCTTTCAGAACTGTGAAACTTACCGAACCAGACATGGCACCGGCGGTAAAACTAATAGTAAACGTTGGCTCCAGCTTGTTGTATCTCTGACACAGCCACTTCTTGCCAAGCTCATAGTTGTACCAGTACATTGCTGGAAACAGCAAACATGGATATGGTTATAGACTTGTTTCCTTTATATTAGTACATAGCTACAGACAGTACAGAGGGATATGGGAAAATACTTGTATCAGATATACTAGAACACAGAGGTACAGTCACAGCTGTGTATCAGATATAGCAGTATATAGGCATATGCTCAGATCCTTGTATCAGATGATTTAGTACAGTAGTATATAGGCATATGATCAGATCCTTGTATCAGATATACCAGTATATAGGAATGTAATCAGATCCTTGTACCGGATGTAGCAGTATATAGGGATAGGATGAGAGCCTTGTATCAGATATAGCATTATATAGAAATGTAATCAGATCCTTGTATAATACATAGCAGGGTATAGGGATATGCTCAGAGCCTTGTATCATATACAGCAGTATATAGGGATATGATCAGGGCTCAAGTCCTGCGGGAACGGAGTTCCTGCACTTTTTTCACAGCAGTAACGCAGTTCCCTTTCCAGGACTAGAGCAGTCGAGCCGCCCGAGCCAATCCTTCACTAAGTGGCGATGCCCAGCTCAAGTCACTGTCAGGGGCAGGTGAACCTTAGTAATCCCTTATGTTACTGGCCGCTTCATGTATATGGATTCATCGGGTAGTGTGCGGGTATTCCATCACTTCCTCGATGCCACAATGTCTCTTGGGAGCTTTTATCATTGTTCCCAGAAGACATTGCTTCTTTCTAAATACCACGATAACTCACGGAAGACCTCCGCAATGTCTCCTGGGAACAATGACAAAAGCTCCCAGGAGACATTGCGGCATCGAGGAAGTGACGGAATACCCGCACACTACCCCATGAATCCATATACAGGAAGCGGCCAGTAACAAAGGATTACTACAAAGGTACAGTGGATCGAAAAAAATAAAAATATGTGGTTTAGTAATTATGCATATGAGCGTATAATTTATTTATTTTTTGGTGGGGGAGTGGATCTTGGGTGGGAGTTCCCACACTTTTTTTTCCCCAGGATTTGACCCCTGGTTATGATCAGAGCCTTTATATTCAGCAGTATATAGCAGGAGTCTCAAACTGGTGGCCCTCCAGCTGTTGCAAAACTAGTCCCATCATGCCTCTGCCTTTGGGAGTCATAATTGTAACGGTCAGCCCTGCAGTGCCTCATGGGACTTGTAGTTTTTGAAACAGCTGGAGGGCCACCAGTTTGAGACCCCTGGTATATGATCAGAGCCTTGTATCAGATATATCAGCACATAAGGTTATAAATCAGAGCATTGTATCATATATAGCAGTATAAAGGCATATAGTAAAAGCTTTGTATCCAATATACCGGTACATGGGAACATAGTCTGGTATCATATATACAAATACACAGGAATTTTATTGGAGCCTTGTATAAAATATATCAGTACATGGCGGCAGCAGCTAGGTGGTTGTATAGGAGGAAAGGCGTCACCGAGAGTTCCCCCATCACCGTTTCTACCACTCTAAGCATTAGTACTACTTTACTATGACAGCAATGTCAAAATGTAACAAATATATGTTTACTCTTCCTTAGGTAGCATAGGGAGTTATCGATAAGGAACCCACCAGAGAATGGGACATCTCTCAGCACAGTGGGGCCCCATCCTTTCCAGAGAGACAGCCAGCCCTCATTGGTCACAGACATCCGGATGCACTGCGTCAGCTCTCTGTAGGACAGAGGTCGGAATTGCATCTTGGTCCTGATCAGTTCCAATGGACTTATTAAAGTTGCTGAGCCCACTGCAAAACAAAACATGGCTTTTTATGAGCAAACACGAGCGCCAACTGTACATACAGTTCTCTTCAGACATTCCTTGGAGAATTAGGACTTCTAGGAGTTCCACATCTAAAACATGGAATAAGGCCGTGTACACACGGCAGAGAACCTCGACGGGCAGAACATATCGTTCCGCCTGTCGAGGTTCTCTGCTGGCCGTCGAAATCGGCGACCCGCCCGTCGGGAATGGCAACCAGCCATTCATCCAGCCGGGCCGTCGAGCAAATAGAGAGCGTGCTCTCTATTTCTGCTCGACGGGCTTCCCGACGGGATGCTCGCCGAGAGCGTACACACGGCCGAGGTCCTCGCTGGAATGCAGCCTCAGACACCTTTCAAACGGGCACTTCCACCAAGCGGAATCCACTTGCTCAGTGGGGGAATCTCTCCACTGATCCCCACTGAGCAAGCGTATGACAGTTCTTTGTGCGCTCCGCTATGCAGTGGACATAGATACAGTCCTGCTCTCCTCTATGGGGCAATCCGATGGTAACAGACCACCTGTCCGTTTCCATCTGATCTGCTGGACATATGGGGAATACGATCGGACCACTACCAGAATCGAATTCTGAAAAACTGAGAGGAGAACCTGATCGGACAGCCCCCATGAAAGGGGTCCGAGAGTCTCTAGTCCACCTTGTGAGAGGTGTCCGGAATAGATAGTCAATAAGATGCTTCTGCACTCCAACTTAAAGGGGTTGTAAAGGTAAAAAAAAAAAATTCCCTAAATAGCTTCCTTCACCTTAGTGCAGTCCTCCTTCACTTACCTCATCCTTCCATTTTTACTTTTAAATGTCTTTATTTCTTCTGAGAAATCCTCACTTCCTGTTCTTCTGTCTAACTCCACACAGTAATGCAAGGCTTTCTCCCAGGTGTGGAGAAAGCCTCTTGAGGGGGTGAGCAGGACCCCTTTAAGGCCGGGTTCACACTGTCGCCGCATGCGGTGCACAGCAGGGGTCTGGTGCATGATGGTTCACCAGGTCCATTCCAGCCTGGATTTTGGGCTGATATAGAACCTGAAACGCATTTTATCACCGGACCCGCTGCGGAGATATGCGAACCGACTCCATAGAGAGCCAGTCACATTCTCCTGCTATGCAAAGGGGGAGGGGGCGAGCAGGAGTGCAAGGACACTCTCTACTTTGCAGATAAAGAAAGGAGCCATGTGTTAGTGGGCATCCTGACACTCCTGCTCGCCCCCTTAAGAGGCTTTCTCCACAATATATGGACATTGCGGGCGTCCAGGAATGGCAAGTGCCCATGTATTGAAAGCTGAAGCTCCACTTTAAATACATAAAGCGTACAGGTTATTCAGTTAGGGTTTATATCTCCTTTCAAATATTCTCTTCTATATGTGAGCTTGATAATTGTGAAAAATAGGCCACAATCCTTACATCTGGCAGTGGCTCCAGCGATGAGGCACGCGGTTTCAGCATTATTCATGCGATGGATAAGCAAGTCTCGCAGTTGGTCGTAACAGGTGAAGTAGATGGCTGTAGCCGGTATGGCCATTACTCTGTGATAAAGACACAGACATTAAAGACAACATTAAAAATTACCATTCATAAAAAAGGTCAGCGTCAACGTGAATCCCCCATTCATAAAAAGTAAAAATCCTATAGTCTGCACTAATTGATAACTGGGCAGCTAGCAAAGGAACTAATACAGTGGAACCTTGGATTACGAGCATAATCCGTAATCCAAGTTTCCACTGGAGAATGCTCATAATCCAAAGCACTCGCATGTCAAAGCAGGTTTTCCCATAGAAGGCAATGGAAAAGAAAATAATTTGTTCCGCATTGACTTTTATGGCATGCATTACCGCATGTGCCCAGGTGTGAGGGGCGCCGGAGAGACTCAAATACTCGGAAAGGCTCGGGGACAGCTCGGTTGAACTCAGAAAACCTTGAGAACTGAGTTTTTCCGTGAATGTACAAACGGCTTTGCTCAGCTACAGCGCCCCCGCACCTCTGGCCAAATGCGGTATTGCACACCGCTGTGGCTTGAATCCTGCTCGTTTTGCGAGACAACACTCGCAAAGCAAGTCAGAAAAAAAAAGGGGGGGGGGGCCGTGTTACGCGCAACCCGAGGTGTCACTGTAACTTTAAAACTGCTCTTTTGATTTATAAGATGGAGAAAAGTAGGTTAGTATGCATCTAGAGCAGTAGTGGGTTGGCTATTTTGTTCAGAGGGTCTAGGCAGGAAGGATAATTACATTTTATATAACCCCATTATTGTTTTGCCTCTGTGCACTGTAGCAGAGATCAGTGAACCACAAGACTGGCCAAACAGATTTAGGCTTGGACTACTCTAATGGCTTGTCAGCGAGATTTAACTCCTTGTTGCAATAACTAAAAAAAATCCATAGTGTTTTAACATTGTATTCAGCTGGCAGACTGCGGTTATGCTGTAAAGGAATATGTTACACAAACAATATCGTTCATACTGCAAGGCAAGAGAGTGAAATGTTTGTCTCAGGAATTAGAAAAAAAATGAAAAATCAGAATGTGTCCAAAGGACAAAACAGCTTTGAGTTTCACCTTTGAAATTCTGTTTGTTTAATGACTCTTATATAAAACTTAATCAACTGCACACGTTATAAAGGTCATCTATGGAACCCAACCACTCAATCAAACATTTTCTTTTTAGATCAAAACAGGTCATAAAAGGGACAAAGTTTGGGGAAAACTGCATGAGCGTGGTTTATGGTCCGGCAGCGACCGGTTTCAAACTGACCACACCCAGCTTTACTGCATCTGGAGCTTTAGAAAAACATATTCCCCATTTCCAGCTTTACCCAGATCCCACCCGACCAATAGAAAAAATAATGACTGGGGAATGGATCAGTTTTCCCTACCGGGCATCATATGATGTCCTTCAGGACTCACTGCTAGTGCGAGCCCCATGGTGGGGCACGCCGATCGCTGGTGCGGTGTGTCGCTTCGACATACCACATCTCCGATCTCGGTAAAGAGCCCATTAGCTGCGTCCAATCACAGCTGATCACACTAACTACGAAGTGCCGGTTATCAGCATTCCTCTAGTCCCGCTGACAGCGAGTGGATCAATGAGAGATAAGAAACTACTTTCCTTACAGAGAGGATCTGTACTTATAATCAGTGCAGCCCCATCAGCGATGCCTACCAGTGCCCATCTGTGATGCCCATCAGTGACACCAATTAGTGCCTAGTAATGATAACTTTTAGTGCTCATCTGTTATGCCTGTCAGTGGCTCCCATCAGTGCCCATAAAGGTTGCCCACCAGTACCACCTATCAGTGCCCATTAGTGCTGCATAATTATGCCAGCTCATCAGTGCCCGTCAGCGCAGCCTCATCAGCGATACCAATCAGTGCCCATTAATGCCTTTTAATGCACATCAGCGATGTCTATCAGTGTCTTCTTATCAGTGCCTATAAAGGCTGCACATGAGTACCACCTACCAGTGCTGCATATAAGTGCCACTAATCAGTGCCCATCGGCATGGGCGTCCGCTCTATAGGGTAAAGGGGAGTAATTGAACCCCCCTGGAAAATTGAAGTGTTGAAGAGGCTCTGTCTGAGCGGTCCCGGACCAGGTGTCACATAGTGCCATGCTGATGGCTGATCTGTGGTACTGAAAGCGATAGCGATAGGGGGGGGGGGGGGTCTGTCTGTGCTGAAGGGGGGGTATGTGATGAATGGGGGTTCAACTGTGCCAAATGGAGGGGTCTGTGCTGAAGGGGGGTCTGTACATTCTTTAGGCTATATTTATATGTGCATGGGGTGAAGCTGAATTATCTTAAGAGCTATTTCACACCGCCAGCTGGCTGCATTATTGGTAAAGCGGAGAGCCCCCCCCCCCCCGAAAACATTTCAGCGGAAAGCCCATGCCCATCGGTGCTGCATAATCATGCCGCCTTATTAGTGCCTGTAGCAAAACCCTTTACAATCACTTTTTGCTACAGGTAAGCCTATATTAACAATTACTTGTAGCTAACCCGGATATCTCCTAAACCTGCACTGTTTAGGAAATATCCCCTGTATCTGCATTTGCCGATGTGATTGGCACATGCGCACTGAAGCAATGGCACGTACGTGTCGTTGCTTCAGTGAGTGTGCCGTTACCAGTGGGTCCCGCGTGGGAGCGACGTCATTGCGGTTCTGGCCAATCACAGCGCCGGAACCCGCAATACCCGGAAGTAACACTGGTAGCGATGTCGGGGAGTACGAGGACCGCTGTGGGGACTTTGATGCAAGGTAAGTAATTCATCATGAGCTAGTATGCTATGCATACTAGCTCATTATGCCTTTGACTTGCATTTTTGGGGGGGGGGGGGGGGTTCCTTGGGTTTACAACCACTTTACCCGAGTGGTAGATATATTACAGTTATGTTTTTTTGGCAGCACAAACAAAGCACACGAGCGATATGAATGATGCAGGGCTTACAGTGTTGGAGGAAGTCCACTCCAGAGGGATCGCACTCCTTCATTTCTAGCAATCTGGACAAATGCATCCTGCAGAAAGAAGACCAGTGCAATGTGAATTTTGGAGAAAACAGGAACTTAAAAGAGAAGTAAAGGCATTTTTTTTTTCCACAGATTAATACTTACCTAGGTGGATGCTGCATCTGTCCCCCAGCGCCTCTGAACCGAGCGATCGAACACTGCTGATCACTAGGTTTTCACAGCTCCGTGAGCAGAGAGCTGCAGACTACCAGTCACAGCTCTCTGCACTTCCCAGTGAGACTGCCGCTCACTGGAGCGCTGGGCTGTGGAGGGGGTGGCCAGCTCAGTCTCTCAACTCCTTGCTAAGAGGCAGAGCCGGGTGACAGTCTAGGCCAGACTTTATTGTCAGGATGATGCAGTGACTGCACCGACATCTGTGACGTCAGCAAACAGCGGACTTCAGCCCACTCTCTGCTGAAAAAAAGTCACAAAAGTGCAAAACGAACTGCACTCCTGTAATCCATAGGAGAAGTGCAGCCAAAACAAGCTTTGGTTGTACTTTTCCTTTAAAAGGGATTATAACATTTTGTTTTGGTTTTTATTGAAAGTTTTTAAAACATTTTTAACATTTAAAAGGGTTGTAAAGGTATTTTTCCCCTAAATAGCTTCCTTCACCTTAGTGCAGTCCTCCTTCACTTACCTCATCCTTCCATTTTGCTTTTAAATGTCCTTATTTCTTCTGAGAAATCCTCACTTCCAGTTCCTCCGTCTAACTCCACACCGTAATGCGAGGCTTTCTCCCTGGTGTGGAGAAAGCCTCTTGAGGGGGGAGGGGGTGAGCAGGAGTGTCAGGATGCCCACCAACACACAGCTCCTTTCTCTATCTGCAAAGTAGAGTGTCCTGACTTGCCTGCTCGCCCCCTCCCCCCTCAAGAGGCTTTCCCCACACCAGGGAGAAAGCCTTGCATTACTGTGTGGAGTTACAGACAGAAGAACAGGAAGTGAGGATTTCTCAGAAGAAATAAGGACAATTAAAAACAAAAGTCAACCCTTTACGTTTAAACTGCATACCAGATCTCAGTGTTACTATACAGTGTGCCTTTCTATAAAGGTAAATTATCTTCCGGCCTGCACATTCGTTACTGCTTATTGCTCCAATTCAGAAAAGGATAAAATAAAAAAAAAATAAAAACACAACCGAATAACATTTCTGTAGTCTAAAAGATAACTATGAAAATCCCCTGGTTTCCATCCCTCCACTGGAGGAGGAAGGAGAGGAGAGGAGAGGAGAGGAAAGGAGAGGAGAGGAGAGGAGAGGAGAGGAGGAGGAAAGAGAAGAGGAGAGAAGAAGAGGAGAGGAGAAAGACCATAGGCAATTCCAGAAAAAGGAGAAGAAGAATGAAAGTTAAAAGAAAAGAATATCAGAGAGGGAAGTGCACTCCCTAAAATTAATTTGGTCAATCTCTGAGATCTTACAAGGAGTCAGACAATTTTTTATTTTATTTTTTTAAATCAAAAACAACAAACATGTTATACCTACCTGCTCTGCGCAGATTGTTTTGCACAGAGCAGCCCCGATTCTCTTCTTCTCGGGTCCCTCTTCTGCTCTCCTGGCCCCTCCCTCCTGGCGAGTGCCCCCCACAGCAAGCAGCTTGCTATGAGGGCACCCTAGCCAAGTCACAGCTACCGGTGACCATCAAGACATGGAGCAATGACCCGGCCCCACACCCTTTCTCTCCTCATTGGCTGACTAAATTTGATTGACAGCAGCGCAAGCTAATGGCACCACTGCTGTGTCTCAGCCAGTCAGGCGGGAGAGCCCCAGGTGGCCGAGGGAGTCGAAGACATCGCTGGATAGCGATGGGGCTCAAGTAAGTATTAGGGGGGCTGATACACACAGAAGGCTTTTTATCTTAATGCATATAATGCATTAAGATTATAAAAAATAAATAAAAAAAATCTGGACTTTACAACCCCTTTAAAGCAGATGCAAACCCTAACTGGACAACATCATATTTGCCAACGCACTGTCAGGTGCCATTTTTTTTCAAAAATACTATTTTCACATTGTTTTTTCTTTATAGCATCTCAGCGCTACTGATCTTCTCCAGCCTTTTCAGCCACTTCCTGTCTACATTCACTAAGGGTCCTTTCACACGGACGTGTCTGTGTACAGGCTCCGCTTTGCTCAGCTGGGATCACTCCATTGATCCCCGCTGAGCAGGCAGATTACAGGTCTGTCTCTGCACACTGAGCGCCACTCTCCTCTATGGAGCATCGGATGAAGACGGACCGTAGTGTCAGTTTTCATCCGATCCAATCGACGGATGGAAAACAGATTTTCATCCATCAGATGTCAGCGGACATGTCACCGCTGACATCTGTCGCTCCATAGACCTGTATGGAGCATCGGTTTAGGTCCACCTAGAAAACTGACAGGCGGACCTGAACGGTCCACCCGTGTGAAAAGGGCCTTAAGCCTGGTTCACATGATGAGAATATTGGAGGAATGATTGTTCGTTTTTTTTTTTTTTTTTGCATGCTAGTCTCATATCAAAAAGGATCAGGTTGCTAGAGTTACAGAAAATTCCTGTAAGACAGAATGCAACTTCCCGCAATGTATTGTAATCTAATTTTCCTTTTTTTTTAACGAACGAATACTGTGTCGAGTAAAACCAAAAATTACTCGTTCTGTCATCGTAGAAGATTTTTCGCGCTTGTCCCTTCTGATAATTTTCGTATGAACTCTCGTAATCGGCTCTCGAAAGCGGTGTACTAACAATTATATTATTGGACGATCACTCAGAAAGCGGCATTTTTTGTCCGATTTTCTCCTTGCATGTAGTAGGCCGGTGTCGACTGCACCTCACCCACCTGGACCGATTTACTGATAGGGACAACTGCTTACAGTCTCTGCTACAGTTGCATGCGACATGGTAACAACGCAGGAGCAAAGTTGGGAGACCGTGGTCGCCCTGTACTAGAAAGTGTCCAAACAAAAGGCATTAAAAGGGGTTGTAAAGGTACAATTTTTTTTCCTAAATAGCTTCCTTTACCTTAGTGCAGTCCTCCCTTACTTACCTCATCCTTCCATTTTGCTTTTAAATGTCCTTATTTCTTCTGAGAAATCCTCACTTCCTGTTCTTCTGTCTGTAACTCAACACAGTAATGCAAGGCTTTCTCCCTTGGTGTGGAGTGTCGTGCTCGCCCCCTCCCTTGGACTACAGGAGAGTCAAAAACGCCCATTAACACACAGCTCCTTTCTCCATCTGCAACATAGAGAGCGTCCAGACTCTCCTATAGTCCAAGGGACTACACCAGCACCAGCTATTAAAGAAAGCTGCACATTTAATCCTTTTGCTGCCACCAACATATGCATATGTCCGTAGCAGCTGGGATTTGACACACTCCTAGCTTCTGTATGGGTGTGTAAATATGACAGATGTAGATTGTAAGCTCTTCAGCCACCCAATCTTTTCCACACACTTTCCCCACCCTGCGTTTTCCCCCCCACTAGGTCTTCCAGGTTCCACACTCCCATCTGTGGACTCAAGACCGGCATAGCAGGTGCCTCCAGGTAGAAGGGAGGGAGACCAGCGAATGTCTGTTCGCTGATCTCCCCTACCTACAGAAACAAGGTATATTACATCACTTCTAGGTTTGGCTGCTGCTTTCCCTGGCCGCTGTGGCTGGGAAAGAAGCTAATGGAGTGTGAGACTTTAGGAGTCTAAATAAATGATGTCTCAAAGAGAACCTGTCCCAGCTAAAAACTTTTGGTCCCCTATGTGATTTAAAAAAAAAAAAAAAAAAAAAACACACACACACACACACACACACACACAAGCACTCTACACCCCCCCCCCCCCCATAAAAAACCTTTTAGGCCTGTACAAACAAATGTAAACACGTGATTCAGGGGCACCAATGTACACAAATGTTGCTTGCACTACATGTGTTATAATTCTAGGCCCATTATTCATGGTTAACTCTAAACGGATGACATGTATGGTCTTTTAAAGGGTATCAAAGTTGCTGTTTAATAAGTGCACGCAATTTCAAGGCTGCATTCACACCTGAGCGAGTTTACCATGATTTCTACTACGTTTTTGCCGCAATTTTGTAAAAGTAATGTAAAAAGCAGAAAAAAAAAGCCTGTAAACTGCCCCAAAGAAGCTCATGTACTTTGAGCTTAAAGCGGATCTCCACCCTAAAGTGAAGATCCGCTGATCGGAACACTCCCCCCCTCCGGTGTCACAATTGACACCTTTCAGGGGGGAGGGGGGTACAGATACCTGTCTAAAGACGGGTATCTGCAACCACTTCCGGCCCGCAGTCTCGGGCAAAAGTCGGGTTTTTTGGCAACATCCAGTCGCCCCCCCCGTTGTGTGCTGGGAACTCTCGGCTCCCAGCACACAGCGGGAGCCAATCAGCGGGCGCAGCGCGACTCGCCGTAGGGAACCGGACAGTGAAGCTGCAGCGCTTCACTTCCTGGTTCCTTCACCGTGGATGGAGGGGGGAGCAGCAGGGTGACGAGGGAACGCTCGTCCTCTGCTGCGGACGCCGCTGGACTCCAGGACAGGTAAGTGTCCTAATATTAAAAGTCAGCAGCTGCAGTATTTGTTGCTGCTGGCTTTTAATATTTTTTTTTTTGCTGAACCATCCGCTTTAAGGCGTTTTGCTTCAGATGTGAACAGGTACCATTGAAATAAATGGGATTTTGCTTGTTGGGCATTTTTCAGGCGTTTTTTCAGGCATTTTATGAGCTGAAAACGTTCAGGTAAAAATGTAGCCTAAAGCTTGACATGTTAGGTGTCCATTTACTCAGCGTCACCTTATCTTTTACCAAAAATGGGTTTTATGTTGCATGTGTGTCCAAAAAGAAACTACCATCATTTTATTCTCTAAGTAGGCGGTCTGCATGCAGGATGGAAAGTAGACAGGTCTTTAGTTCTTCCAAAAGGGCCTATGAAGAAAAGCCACACATGTGCAACACAGCATGGCCCAGCCAGATTGGTAGGGGGGATAGGAACAGTGCGTCTGCTATAGGCTGCGACTCCTGCACTGGGTCAGGCCACTGGTCTATAAAATGTACTGGGGGGTAATGGGAGGGCGGCTGTTTGGCTTTGGTCGTATAAAAGTACACTTATACTATAAGATGGTCCTTACCACTGTTCCTGTGATTCGGCCGGGTGGTGGTGCTTTATACCAGGCTTTGCCGTTTCCATTCTCACATACACAGAGATGGTCCATAAGACCATTGCAATATACAAAGCACTTCCCTAATAACGACACAAAGACACAACATTGAAACAGAATACCAGTCCTATCTGAAACACACATACAGTATGTGGACTGTCTGACCTGCCAGAGAATATAAAGATTTTTAGCTGGTCCTACAAATAACATATCCTGTCCCAAGGCATAGAGACCATTGTTATACCGCTATGGTCTACTGCAGCAAATGTCTGCTCACTGGATTATAAATGAGTATCATCACACCCCCCTGTGGTTTATTCCTCTACACCAGGGGTTCCCAAACTTAATCCTCATTTACGCTCCAAAACAGGTCATGTTTTTAGGATTTCCTTCCCCTTTAGAAGTGCTTTACATCAATGTCAATCGCTTGGTATTCATGACAGATATTTTCTCTGAAGCCTCATATACACGGGCCAGAATCTCGTCAGGAGAGTTTACACACACTCCTTTCAAAAGAACCGCTATTCAATGGCGTCGCCGCTATCTTGCTTCACCCAACTATGCCGTGGAAGCTACCGCGCATGCGTCAAAGTCATTTTGAGCATGCGTGGGCTTTCACGGCGACAGGTAAGTATACAGACGCTCGGGTTTCTCGGCCGACAAGAATCCCGACGCGAAAATGGAGAGCAGGATCTTTAGTTTTCCCATCGAGATTCTGGCCAGATTTCCCGACGAGAAACCGGAAAGCCTCGTACACACGCTCGGTTAACACGGCAAGAAATCCGAGAAAACGGAGCGCATGTACGAGGCTTAAGGGAAATTCCAAAAAAATTATCTGTTGGGAGCACTGAAAGTCTTAAGCCTCTTACAGACGATCGGATTTTCCAACGGGAATTGTGTGAGGCCACGCTGTTGTCAGAAAAACCCTGACCATTTGTATACTACATCGGACAATTGTTGTCGGATTTCCGCCAACAAATGTGGGATAGCATGCTTTAAAATTTTCCGCCAACGAATGTGTGTTGATGGATTATCCGATCATGTGTACAAAAGTCCATTGGACAAAACTCCAAAGTACAAGCATGCATGCTCAGAAGCAATGCTAACCATAACACAACAACATTAGCAGAAGTTGCTCAAAGGGTGGCGCTAAAGAGCTGAAAAAACACTTTGTTTTGTGATTGTTGGCCAACAATTGTGTGCCATTTGTATGCAAGACAAATTCCTGGCCAATTCCCTTCGGACAAAAATCCTAGGTTTTGTCTGCAGAAAGTCCAATCGTGTGTATCAAGGCTTTAGTTCATCTTTTCAGAAAAAAATTAAAAGGCGAATTAATACGGTACACCCTTCCTACCCCCTGATACTACTAAAATCCAGGGATTCTGAGAAGTCAGTGCCCATGCAGCTGGTCCTGTGGTCTAGGAATGCAAGTTCAGTGGGGACCGGTGAGAGGGGAGGGTGTACAGTGTTGGTTCACTTTTTCAGAAAAAGGTAAACGGTTTAACTGCTTGCCGACCAGCCGCCGTCATTTTACTGTGGCAGGTCGGCTCTCCTGGGCGAGAGCCCGTAGCTCTACGTTGGCGCTAGGGGGCGCGTGCGTGCGTGCTGCCGGCGCGCACGGCCCCCGAGTCCTGTGCGCGTCGCCGCCGGGCACACGCGATCGCTCGTTACAGAGCAAGGACCGGGAGCTATGTGTGTAAACACACAGCTCCCGGTCCTGTCAGCGGGGGAAATGCTGATCTTCTCTTCATACAAAGTATGAACAGAAGATCAGTGATTTCCCCTAGTGAGTCCACCCCCCCATACAGTTAGAACACACCCAGGAACATACTTAACCCCTTCACTGCCAATGGCATTTTTATAGTAATCCAATGCATTTTTATAGCACTGATCGCTAAAAAAATGCCAATGGTCCCAAAAATGTGTCAAAAGTGTCCGCCATAATGCTGCAGTACTGAAAAAAAAAAAAAAAAAAACGCTGATCGCCGCCATTACTAGTAAAAAAAAAAAAATTAATAAAAATGCCATAAAACTATCCCCTATTTTCTAAACGCTATAACTTTTGCGCAAACCAATCAATAAACGCTAATTGCGATATTTTTTTTACGAAAAATACGTATCCTCCTAAACTGAGGAAAATAAATGTTTTTTTTATATGTTTTGGGGGGATATTTATTTCAGCAAAAAGTAAAAAATATTGTTTTTTTTTCAAAATTGTCGCTCTATTTTTGTCTATAGCGCAAAAAATAAAAACCGCAGAGATCAAATACCACCAAAAGAAAGCTATTTGTGGGGGAAAAAAAAAAAAGGGGACGCCAATTTTGTTTGGGAGCCACGTCACACGACCGCGCAATTGTCAGTTAAAGCGACGCAGTGTCAAATCGCAAAAAGTGCTCTGGTCATTGGGCAGAAATATGATCCCAGGGTTAAGTGGTTAATGACCAAGATTAGGAACTACCTTTCTTGTTAAAAAAATAAATAAAAATAAAAAAAAAGGATTAGGTACTACTTTCTCTACACTGGCTAAGCCCTCCCTCAAACTACTAGTGCCTGAAAACAAGTTTGCCTGGCAGCACTGTCAAACCTGTCACTGTCAGTCAAGCTTCGGATATTCAGAAAAAAAATACAATACAATTAAAGTCCTAGCAGAATTCTAACATATTGTGTATGTCCACTCCCTCCACTCGGGTTTCAGATTACACTCAGCCTCCTGTTCTACAGTGAGGGGAAAAAGGTATTTGATCCCATGCTGATTTTGTACATTTGCCCGCTGACAAAGAAGTGATCAGTCTATAGTTTTAATGGTAGGTTTATTTTAACAGTGTGAAACAGAACAAACAAATTCAGAAAAACTAAAATTTAAAAAAAGGCAAAAAAATTGATTTGCATTTTAATGAGTGAAATAAGTATTTGACTCCTTCGCAAAACATGAGTTAGAACTTGCTGGCAAAACCCTTTTTCGGTAATCACAGATGTCAGAAGTTTCTTGTAGTTGACCACCAGGTTTGCACACATCTCAGGAAGCATTTTGTCCCACTCTTCTTTGGAGATCCTCTCCAAGTTATTAAAGGTTTTCGAGGCTGACGTTTGGCAACTCAAACCTTCAGCTCTCTCCACATATTTTCTATGGGATCAAGGTCTGGAGACTGGCTAGGCTACTCCAGTACCTTAATGTGCTTCTTCTTGAGCCACTCCTTTGTTTCCTTGGCCGTGAGCTTTGGGTCATTGTCATGCTGGAATACCCATCCACACCACCATTTTCAATGCCCTGGCTGAGGGAAGGAGGTTCTCATCCAATATTTGACAGCACATGGCCCCATCCATCGTCCCTTTGATGCAGCGAAGTTGTCCTGTCCCTTTAGCAGAAAAACACCCCCAACAGCATAATGTTTCCACCTCCATGTTTGATGGTTGGGATGGTGTTTTTGGGGTTATAGGTTGCAATCCTCCTCCAAACACAGCAAGCTGAGTTGATGCCAAAGAGCTTGATTTTGGTCTCATCTGCCCACAGCACTTTCACCCAGTTTTCCTCTGAATCATTCAGATGTTTATAAGTAAACTTCATGGAGGGCCTGTACATGTTCTTTCTTGATCAGGAGGACCTTGCAGGCACTGCAGGATTTCAGTCTTTCACAGCATAGTGTGTTACCAATTGTTTTCTTGGCGACTGTGGTCCCATCTGCCTTGAGACCGTTGACAAGATTCTTCTGAGTTAAGATCTTGCATGGAGCCCCAGATCGAGGGAGATTGACAGTTATATTCTGTTTCTTCTATTTGCGAGCAATCGCACCAACTGTTTTCACCCTCTCACCAAGCTGCTAGGAGATGGTCTTGTTGAACCTTCCAGCCTTATGTAGGTCTACAATCTGGTCCCTGACATCCTTGACAGCTCTTGGGTCTTGAACACGGTGGACAGTTTGAAATCCGATTGATTGCTTCTGTGGACAGGTGTCTTTTATACAGGTAACAAGCCAAGATCTGGAGCACTCCCTTTAAGGGCCCTTTCACACTAGTGGACGAACGGTCCGCTAATTACAAGTCCGTTAACGGACTTGTAATGCTTCCCTATGGGAGCGGATCCGTTAGCGGATGATGCATCCATTAATGTCCGCTAGATCCGCATCCGTTTTTGCGGACGCAAGAATGTCCTATTTTTCTTCCGTCCGGCCAAACGGATCGGATGCAAACGGACAGACGGTCCGTTTCCATCCGACTCCCCATAGGGGAGAGCGGAGGAGAGACGGGGCGGTCCCTGCACAGTGTGCGGGGACCGCCCCGTCCGCCGACTGCTGACCGCCCCCCCCCCGCTGAGCTGACGGGCACACGGAGCGGACCGAAAAACGGTCCGCTCCGTGTGAAAAGGACCCTTAGAGAGTGCTCCTAATCTCAGCTCATTATCTGCATAGAAGACAACTGGGAGACAAAAATCTTGCTCATTGATAGGGGATCAGATACCTTTTTCACTCATTAAAATGCAAATCAATTAAAACTTTTATCAAATGCTTTTTTTCTGGATATTTTTGTTGTTATTCTGTCTCTCACTGTTAAAATAAACCTACCATTAAAATTATAGACTGATCATTTGTCAGTGGGCAAACGTACAAAATCAGCAGGGGACCAATACTTTTTTCGTTCACTGCATGCTGTGTACTGTATGACATAGGATTAACACCCCTGCCTGCTGGAGCTGAGAATAGCCTTTAATCTGTGTGTTTTAGAAGGCTGTAGGTTCTACTTATGTAGAAGGATTTGTTTTACTCCTGTGTATCATCTGAAGCTCGTCACTTCACAGGATATATGTGAGGGTTTACAGCACAAAGAGGTAAACATTTTCAGGGCTCTGTTATTTGACATGGCTAAGCACACTCACATATTCTTGCCTGCACTCATTAGATATAAGGCTGCTTTCACACTGGAGCGCGGGTGACAATAAAGCGGCGCTATTTTTAGCGGCTGTTTTTGCAGAGGTATTCGTCCGCTAGCGGGATGCTTTTAACCCTAGCAAAAAAGGGTTAAAACCGCCCACAAAGCGCCGATTTGCCGCGCTGCCCATTAATTTCAATAGGCAGGATCAGTGTACACCCCCACTCATTCACCACTCCAAAGATGCTGCTTTTTTTTTTTTTTAACGTCCTGCCAGCGCATCGCCTCAGTGTGAAAGCCCTCGGGCTTTCACACAGACTGCAGGGGGAGCCATTTTTCAGGCGCTTTTTTTGGCCCAAAATCACCTGAAAAAAGCCCGAGTGTGAAAGGGGTCTAACAGAGCACTTTCTGCTAGATATACAACAGACCAAAAAAGGAGATTATAAATAAAGCAGATTGTTAAAGTTTTCCTATTTTTTTTTAGTAGTGAATTTTATTACTCTTGTGATGCACAGAACTTACCTTTGGTAAAGGGTTTGCTTTGGGCCTGAAGTCGAATCTTGACAACATCCAGAGGCGTCACTGCATGAGCAAACACAACCAAAAGAAGATTATAAGCATATATTATGGAATACACTAGTACAGGGGTGCCCAACCTTTTGAAGAGCGAGGGCCACTTAACCACTTGCCCTTGCCCTCATGGTAAAAAGACGTCATGTTTTGAAAGATGGATATCTCGGTAACGGCAGCAGCTGCTGCCACAACCGAGATATCCATCTCTTCTGTGGGCAGTTCTGTTAATGATAACGGCGGTCTCCGCGGCGGATTCGCTGCGAGATCGCCGTTATCGGTGGCGGGAGAGGCCCCCCCACTCCCGCCGCTCTCCCGTGCCCTCCGCCGCTTACTGTTGCCGTCGGTAGCGGCGGAGGCGATCGGTCCGTTCGGCTCCTCAGCGGGGATGCGAGTGAGGGAAAAAAAAAAAAAAAATCGCCCCCACCCGTCCCCAGAGCCCTGCTGGGCGGAAGTGACGTCAAAACGTCAGTCCCGCCCAGCGTCTTAAAGAGACATTTTTTTTAATGTTATTTGAAAAAATGACATTTTAAAAAAAAAAATTTTTGCATTTAAAAAGAGGTGGTTCACCCTAAATATAAGCCCTCCCATGTGATCCAGCATACTGGCGTTAGCGCCAGTATGCTGTTTTTTTTTTTTTAAATCCATCACTTACAGCATTATGTTAAATTTTAATCTCTTACCCCCGTGGTGGACGGCGCCAGTATAGCGCGTCACATCTTACGAAAATACCCGATAAAGGACTCGGGTAATCTCGGCGAAAATGCGGCGCCTGCGCACAGACCTAGGAGCTGACTGCGCAGGCGCCGTATTTCTCCGAGTCCTACGGCTATGGCGCGCCACGCCCTCCGAAAAACGCCGAAATAGGACTTGGAGAAATACGGCGCCTGCGCAGTCAGCTCCTAGGTCTGTGCGCAGGCGCCGCATTTTCGCCGAGATTACTCGAGTCCTTATCGGGTATTTTCGTAAGATGTGACGCGCTATACTAGAGCCGTCCACCGCGGGGGAAAGAAATTAAAATTCAGCATAATACAGTAAGTGGGGGATTAAAAAAAAATAAAAAGGCATACTGGCGCTGACGCCAGTATGCTGGATCACATGGGAGAGCTTATATTTAGGGTGAACCTCCGCTTTAAGCTTAAATATGAGATCTGAGGTCTTTTTGACCCCAGATCTCATATTTAAGAGGACCTGTCATGCTTTTTTCTATTACAAGGGATGTTTACATTCCTTTTAATAGGAATAAAAGTGATAATTTTTATTTTTTTTATTTATTTCGGTGTATAAAATTATAAACTAATTTAAAATAAATAAGAAAACAAAAAAAAAATTTTTTAAAACGCCCCATCCCGACGAGCTCGCGCACAGAAGCGAACGCATACGCGAGTAGCGCCCGCATATGAAAACGGTGTTCAAACCACACAAGTGAGGTATCGCCGCGATCGTTAGAGCGAGAGCAATAATTCTAGTACTAGACCTCCTCTGTATCTCAAAAAATGCAACCTGTAGAATTTTTTAAATGTCGCCTATCGAGATTCTTAAGGGTAAAAGTTTGACGCCATGCCACGAGCGGGCGCAATTTTTAAGCGTGACATGTTGGGTATCATTTTACTCGGTGTAACATTATCTTTCACAATATATAAAAAAAATTGGCCAAATTTATTGTTGTCTTATTTTTTTTATTCCAAAAAGTGTTTTTTTTTTCCAAAAAAAGTGCACTTGTAAGACCGCTGCGCAAATACGGTGTGACAAAAAGTATTGCAATGACTGCCATTTTATTCTCTAGGGTGTTAGAAAAAATATATATATAATGTTTGGGGGGTTTAAGTAATTTTCTAGCAAAAAAAACTGTTTTAGTCTTGTAAACACCGAATCTGAAAAACAGGCTTGGCGGGCAAGTGGTTAAGCGACTTGCAAACCAGTCGCGGGCAATAATTAATGGAGTGGGCGGATAGCAGGTCTGCAGAGCAGACACGGACACAGCGCACTATACTCTTTTTTAGCGGATCAGATTTAGAGATAGGACACAAGTCAGTTTACATCGGTCACTCCTTAGAGGTGAATGGAGGGTCCAATTGGGTCGGGCTGACTGTGTAAAAGGGGCCCAATGCTGCGCTGTGATTTACCAATGCAGTGTATCTTTGGCTTTCCTATACTGACTTTTATTTTATTCTGCATGTTTGGTGCATTTTTAGAATGTCTATGGTTCAGTGCAGGCAACCTGCAGGTGCGGTCGCGGGCCACATCAGAGGGCTCCGAGGGCCACATGTGGCCACCGGGCCACTGGTTGGGCACCGCTGCACTAGTCGCTACTGTATATTATCAAATAAACCAGTAGTTCCCCATGTCAGAACACTTAAAGGGTTTGTGCATCTTTACAAAAAAAAAAAAAAAACATTGCCTATGCAGGTAAGAGGCGTTTGTAGATAAAAACAAAACTGTGCAGCCCTGACTAAACTTGAATAATGCAATTTTTATAGGTGTATTCTATTTACATACCTTTCCTACTTACCTATAGCCTGACTGGAATACACCCAGGATGTTGGCAAGTGAGGCCTAGTAATTACTACGCACCTCCACCATCACAGGAGTGAGCCCTTTCTATGATTTAAACCCCCTCACATCCTCTCTCTCTCTCCCTGAATGTAGTAGCTCTGAGCTCATTCCTGTGATGGAGGAGGCGACCAGTAACAACTAGGCCTCACTTAGCATCGTCTTGGGAGAGAATTCCAGACGGGCTTCATGAGGTACATAAAATGGCCTACACCTTTACCAAGGACATTAAACTTTATGCTAGGTTCACATTATTGCGAATTCTTGGGCTGCCTTGAGTGAACTGCACATTTGTGGCTCAATGATACTGAGGTCAGGAGACAGATGGCTACTCCAGAACCCTCACTGTATTCTGCTGTAGCCAATGATAAGTCAACTTGGCCTCGTGTTTTGGATCATTGTCATGTTGGAATGTACAAGTACGTCCCATGCACAGCATCCTGGCTGATGAATGCAAATGTTCCTCCAGTATTTTTCTTGCGATCAATTTTGACCAAATTTGCTGTGCCTTTGTAGCTCACACATCCCCAAAACATCAGAAATCCACCTCCATGTTTCACAGTAGGGATGGTGTACCTTTCATCATAGGCATTGACTCCTCTTCAAATGTAGTGTTTATGGTTGGTCTCATCACTCCAAATGGCTTAGTTATAAAAGGTTTAAGGCTTGTCTCTGTGCTGTTTAGCATATTGTAAGTGGGATACTTTGTGGCATTTGCGTAGTAATGGCTTTTTTCTGGCTTCTCGGCCATGCAGCCCATCTTTCTTCATGTGCCTCCTTATTGTGCATCTTGAAACCACACCACATGTTTTCAGAGGGTCTTGTATTTCATCTGAAGTTATTTGTGGGTTTTTCTTTGCATCCCGAACAGTTTTCCTGGCAGTTGTGGCTGAAATTTTAGTTTGTCTACCTGACCGTGGTTTGGTTTCAACATAACCCCTCATTTTCCACTTCTTGATTCGAGTTTGAACACTGCTGATTGGCATTCTCAATTCGTTGGATATCTTTTTATATCCCTTTCCTGTTTTATACAGTTCAACTACCTTTTCCCACAGATCCTTTGACAATTATTTTGCTTTCCCCATGACTCAGAATCCAGAAACGTCAATGCAGCACTGGATGAAAGATGCAAGGGTCTGTCTGGAGTCCAGAAACTCATTGACCTTTTATATACACACACACACACACATTAATTACAATCAAACAGATCAAAAGGTGAGGATAATCATCTTTAACCACTTCAGATCCGCCCCATCGTCAAAATAAGTCATTTTTTTAAAGATGGATATCTCGGTAACGGCAGCAGCTGCTGCCACATCTGAGATATCCATCTCTTCATGGGGCGGATCTGTACACGATAATGGCGGTCTCCGCGGTGGATTCGCCGCGAAATCGCCATTATCGGTGGCGGTAGAGGGTGCCCTCCCCCTCCCGCCGCTCTCCCGCGCCCTCCACCGCTTACCGTCGGTAGCGGCGGAGGCGATCGGGTCTGCTCGTCGTCTGTCCGGGGATGCGACTGAGGGAAAAATGTCCCTCAGCCGTCCCCATACCTCTGCTGGGCGGAAGTGACGTCAAAACGTCAGTCCCGTACAGCGTCTTAAAGAGACATTTTTTTTGTTCACTTTTTTTCTTTTCTTTTTTTTTCTTCTGCATTTAAGTCTAAATATGAGATCTGAGGTCTTTTTGACCCCAGATCTCATATTTAAGAGGACCTGTCATGCTTTTTTCTATTACAAGGGATGTTTACATTCCTTGTAATAGGAATAAAAGTGATCGATTTTTATATTTCAGTGTAAAAAATGTAAAAATAAATTAAAACAAATAAGAAAACAAAAATTTTTTTTTTTTAAAACGCCCCGTCCCGACGAGCTCGCGCGCAGAAGCGAACGCATATGCGAGTATCAGCCGCATATGAAAACGGTGTTCAAACCGCACAAGTGAGGTATCGCCGCGATCGTTAGAGCGAGAGCAATAATTCTAGCTCTAGACCTGCTCTGTATCTCTAAAAATGCAACCTGTAGAATTTTTTAAACATCGCCTATCGAGATTTTTAAGGGTAAAATTTTGACGCCATGCCACGAGCGGGCGCAATTTTTAAGCGTGACATGTTGGGTAGCATTTTACTCGGCGTAACATTATCTTTCACAATATATAAAAAAATTGGGCCAAATTTATTGTTGTCTTATTTTTTAATTCAAGAAAGTGAATTTTTTCCAAAAAAAGTGCGCTTGTAAGACCGCTGCGCAAATACGGTGTGAGAAAAAGTATTGCAATGACTGCCATTTTATTCTCTAGGGTGTTAGAAAAAAAATATATAATGTTTGGGGGGTTTAAGTAATTTTCTAGCAAAAAAAACGGTTTTAGTCTCGTAAACACCGAATCTGAAAAACAGGCTTGAGTCTCAAGTGGTTAATAGCCATTCAAACCCATTTGTATCAACTTGTGTGCATGTTATCAGGCCAAAATCACCAGGGTATGTAAACTTTTGATCAGGGTCATTTGGGTAGTTTCTGTTGTCCTTATAAAAAGAGTAAAACACAGTTCATTGATAATAAATGGCTTCAGCCAAACACTAACTATGAGTGAAAGAAATGTTTTTGTGTTATCCTTCATATTCTCTGAAAAATGGCAAAACAAAATCATAAATTCAGACAGGGTATGTAAACTTATGAGCACAGCTGTATAGAGACCCCTTAGGGTTGTGTGTATGCGAGGTCCAAAGTGAAGGAGAAACCCAAAACACCTTTTTTAGTGTGCTTTCTAGGAACATTGCTAGACAAATACCTCTACCTTATACTGTAGAACAGTGTTTTTCAACTCCAGTCCTCAAGGCACACCAACAGGTCAAGTTTTCAGGATTTCCCTCAGATGAAATGGCTGTGGTGATTACTAAGCCCTGGTTCACACTGGGCTGCGGGAGTGAAATCGCGCGATTTCAGCTGAACTCGCGCGATTTCACTACCTCTGGCAGTTCCGATTTCGGCGCGATTTAGGAGACATTTGTGCAGGGTTCTGCACAGATGTCAATGTAAATCGCGTCCTGAAATCGCAAAAAGTAGTACAGGAACTACTTTTTGAAATCAGTGCAGCGCCGCAGATGCGGAGTCGCACCGATTAGGACGGTGTCATTGCCGGCAATTGCCGCCGATTTGAGATGCGATTTTGCATGTGAAATCGCATCTCAAATCGAACTAAATCGTACCCAGTGTGAACCTGGGCTTAGGCAGTGAAACTGATCAAATCACCTGTGCAAAATAATGGAAAGCCTGAAAACATGACCTGTTGGTGTGCCTTGAGGACTGGAGTTGAAAAACACTGCTGTAGAAGCTTGATGGATGAGGATCACCTGAATAGCAGTTTCCAAGTTTTCTATCCCCAAAGGAAAAAGGTGAATTTGACCCCATCCACGATGACCACATTTTGGGGAAGGTATCCAGACTAAACAGCAGTGTACAACACAGTTTTCATGTTGTAAATCCATTTAGTAGTTGTTGGCTATTTTTAGCGGCTCTTTACCATCGGATTTGCCGCGCAATTTGGCCGCTGGCAGGGTGGTTTTACCCCCCGTTAGTGGCCGAGGAAAGGTTCAAAACCACCGCAAAGCGCTTAATTTATTTCAATGGGCAGGAGCAGTGGAAAAATCGGTATACACACCGCTCCAAAGATGCAGGTCCAGGACTTTTTTTTACCTTCCTGCTAGCGCACCGCTCCATTATAGCGCCTGCAAACTGACCCAGTGAGAAAGGGGTCTAAACATGCACATATACAGAACACTTGGCTCTTACCTAAAAGGGATGTAAGCAAAGCTCCAGCTGAAGAGGCCATGATCTGCTGTAGAGGTGTAATGTTGGTGGATGCAAGCACCGGTTCATCCTGTTCCTTCATGTTTCTGAAGAAAAAAAAAAGATGAAACAAGAATTCATGAAGAAGTCAGTTCTACACAGTATTGGGCAAGGATATCAAATATATGAGTACTCCATCACACACTGCAGGCCTTAAAGAGGTGGTTCACCCTAAATATACTATGCCCCATGCGATCCCGCATACTAGCGTCAGCATGCTTTTTTTTTTTTTTTTTAATTGCTCCACTTACTGTGTAATCTTTAATTTTCATTTATTTCCCCAGCGGTGGATGGCGCCGCTATAGCCCGTCACGGCTTCCGAAAATATCCGATTTAGGACTCGGGTATTTCCGGCGCAATGCGGCGCCTGCGCACAGACCTAGGAGCTGACTGCGCAGGCGCCGTATTTCTCCGAGTCCTATGGCGCGTCACGCCCTCCAAAAAAAGCTGAAATAGGACTCTGAGAAATACGGCGCCTGCGCAGTCAGCTCCTAGGTCTGTGCGCAGGCGTCGTATTGCGCCGGAAATACCCGAGTCCTAAATCGGGTATTTTCGGAAGCCGTGACGGGCTATACAGGTGCCATCCACCGCTGGTGGAAATAAATGAAAATTAAAGATTACACAGTAAGTGGGGCATTTAAAAAAAACAGCATACTGGCGTCAGCGCCAGTATGCTGATCACATGGGAAAGAGTTTATTTAGGGTGAACCTCCGATTTAAAGTGAAACTCAAGCTTTACTGAATAACATCATCTGCAGGTCAGCTATCAATGTTGCTTGGAATTTAAAACCTTTTTTATTGTGAATATCTACTTGAATCACATGGAAGAGATCAAAGATCACCACAGTGCAGCTTGATTTTTTTTAAACCAGCAAGGCCTCGTTAATTAAGATTTCAGGGATCAGTAGAAACGTAGAGGGAAGAGGTCAGTAGTATTTCATGCAGATTGCAGGGTCAGGACTATGGTGGAATTTTACCCATAACAACTTGATAGAAAATAAAAGTTCTTTAGTAAGGAACATACATTCCATATTAATAATGATGCTACCAAAATTAGTGTCTGCTGTAAATTTCCTCCAGCATTGCTCCAGTTTCTTATAGCTGAAGGCTGCCATTTTACTGAAGCCCAGAGCCCCTGAGCAGCAGTAAATCTTAAGGCTGTCAGCAACTTGGCCTCTACACATTCGGCACAGTGCCAGAAAAATAGAGGGCGATTGAGCGAGGTGGCGTATTACTGGATTTTAAACAGTAAAGGCACTTTATTTTTTAATGTTTTACATAGCTATAGGTCCAAAAAGGGGACAGCCTGAAGTGATCTAGCAGAACAAAATTTTCAGACTAAAGTTCCACTTTAAAAGGAGAAGTACAGCCAAAGCTTGTTTGGCTGTACTTCTCTTGTGGATCATAGGAGTGCAGTTCATTCTTAAAGTGGTTGTAAAGGAAAACATTTTTTTTCATAATAAGCATCCTTTACCAGCAGACATTCTTCTTTTCACTTCCTCATTGTTCGTTTTTGCTCAGAAGTTGCTCTATTTCTTCTCTGTTCTGTTCACTTCCTGCTTGTCTGATTTTACTCACCACCGTGAAGGGAGGCTTTATTGCGGTGGTCAGTGACATGCTCGCCCCTCCTGGGAACTACATCTGTGTGGCAGGACGCTCTCTACGTGTTAGAGACTTCAAGGAGGTGTAAATTACTGGGCGTGCTGCAATTCATACTGGGAAATGTAGTTCTTACATGAACAAGCGCCACAAACCAGAAAGTGAATGAGGGAACAGAAACTAGAACCCGGAGGTGATATAGATGAAGAAATTTAAAGAGGAGTTTCACCCAAATTTGGAACTTCCGCTTGTTATACTCCTCACCCCCTTACATGCCACATTTGGCATGTAATTTTTTTTGGGGGGGGGGGGGAGTGGGGGCTTCAGTAGGAGTGGGACTTCCTGTCCCACTTCTTGCTTCCGCCGAGGGGCTGGTTAGGCGATTAAGCCTTAATTGCCTACACCAGCCCCTCCCTGTAGGCGATCACATGGGACACTGACAGGTCCCATGCGATCGCCTCTCCAATCAGCGGCGAGCCGCGCGCGCATGCGCAGTGCGGCTCGCGCATGCGCAGTGGGTGCCCGGCTGTGAAGCCGAAGGCTGTCACGGCTGGGTGCCCACAGTCGGGATGGAGACGCCGGCTGGGGAGGGGGGGAGAGGAGCGGACCACCGGTTGGTCGCTGGAACGCAGGAGCAGGTAAGTGAGTGTTTATTAAAAGCCAGCAGCTACACTTTTTGTAGCTGCTGACTTTTAATAAACACAGTTTTTGGCTGGAACACCCCTTTAATAGGTATTTACTTGTTTTTTTTTTAACAGAATCATTACACTATTCTGTCTATCTTGCAGACATTAATTTTAGGACAAAAAAAACGATTTTTCTTTACAACTCCTTTAACTCCTATGACCAGTTTTCAGAAGACAGCGGGATGAAGTCTGCTGTCATCACAGAGCCAGTCTAGGCTCTGACAAGATCGCAACAATGGAGTCGGGATCCGCCCACATGCCTGGATCGGCACCTGGCTCAGCCTCTCAGCGAGCCGCCTCCACAGCCAACCGTTCCAATGTTTGTGGGGGGGGGGGTCAGAGAAGATCTCTGCCCAGGGAGCACTGAAAACTGATCCATCTCAGAGTGCAGGGGTTAGCTGCATGAAATGCAGAGTACAAAGCGGTTGTAAAACCAAAATATATTTTAATTTTTTTTAATAAAAACCTGCAAGACAAAGCCCTAAAGAACTAGTATGACTAGCATACTAGCTCATTATGCATTACTTACCTAAGATAGTAGTTGTCTTTGTCTCCCCCTCTGGCCACAGACATCTCTCCAGAAGGTTACTTCCGGGTATCGCCGCCCTGGCTGGCCGGAGTGGCAATGACGTCACTTTACGCATGCATGCGGGAGCCGTCATTGACCATTGATAAAACCAGCATTTTCAGTGCGCCATTGTCATACCCCCCCCCCCAAAAAAAAAAAAAGTCAGGGAAGTCCCCCCCCCAACTGTATTATATGACACAGCAGAGCTAAGAGGGGGTAGGTCTTCCCCTGGCTCTGAAATGCCTATTGCCACTGAAATCTGAGGTCTGAGAGGTGCCATCCACTTCTGATGGAGGGGCGGCATAGTGGGGTCGCAATCTGCCTGTCACATGGCATTGATCACCCTGTTGCAGATGCCCACTCTAAAGCCTCATACACACGATCGGATTATCCGACTGTGTGATGGCAAGCTGATCATATTGGCAAAGCTTGATTGAACAGGCTGAAGTTAAAAATCGATTGGCTACCATGTACAGCTGCAGCAGTTTTAGTAAATCTTCCCCTTAGGGCCCTTTCACACGGTGCGGACCGTTTTTCGGTCCGCACCGTGTGTGTCCGTCGGCTCAGCGGGGGGTCCCGCTCAGCCGTCGGCGGACAGGGTGGTCCCCGCACACTGTGCAGGGACCGCCCTGTCTCTCCTCCGCTATCCCCTATGGGGAATCGGATGGAAACGGACCGTCTGTCCGTTTGCATCCGATCCGATCCACCGGACGGAAGAAAAATAGGGTTTTCTTCCGTCCGCAAAACGGATTCAGGCGGACGCGGATAGTAGGCGGACGTTAGCGGATGCATCATCCGCTAACGGATCCGCTCCCATAGGGCCCCATTCTAAGTCCGTTTATGGACTTAGAAAAAGCGGGCGGTTCGTCCGCACGTGTGAAAGGGCCCTTAATGCTTTTGGGACAAGTACATGCTATAGAGGGATATGCTTTGTTCATATTTCATGTCGGAGGTTTACAACCACTTTAAATACACTTTGGTGTGCAGAGATTTGTATTTTTATTATTTGTGAATAGCTACTCACATCAAAAACTAGGGGCCCTTGCAATTTCCCGTCACAGATCTTTCACTATAGACATTGTCCTTGAATGCCAAGGGCAGCTGGCAACTCTGATGATCTGCTTCATACACACTGGCTCTGAACAAACATGCCTCTGGTGGGGAAAAAAATTTGTAGGGCTCGTTCACACTACATGCATTGCTTAGCACAGTCCCAACACATGGTCAAGGCAAGAAGCCCTGTACTCTATTTTGTCAGTGTGTTGATGTGCAAAAAAAAAAAAAAAATGAGACAGACAGCATCTTATTGCAGCGTATTGTGGCCTGCTACTGCATGTGTTAGGCCGGGTTCACACCTATACAAATTGAAAGGCACGTTTATCCGCATTTAATTTGCATAGCAGGAGAATGTGACTGGCTCTCTATGGAGCCGGTTCACATATCTCCGCAGCGGGTCCGGTGCGGTGTGGTGATAAAATGCGTGCATTTTTTGGTGCGTTTCAGGTTCTATATCAGCCCAAAATTCAGGCTGGAATCTGACCTGGTGAACCATCATGCACCGGACCCCTGCTGTGCGCCGCATGCGGCGACAGTGTGAACCCAGCCTTAAAGGGGTTGTAAAGGTAAAAAAATGTTTCCCTAAATATCTTCCTTACCTTAGTGCAGTCCTCCTTCACTTACCATTTTGTTTTTAAATGTCCTTATTTCTTCTGAGAAATCCTCACTTCCTGTAACTACACACCGTAATGCGAGGCTTTCTCCCTGGTGTGGAGAAAGCCTCTTGAGGGGGCGAGCAGGAGTGTCAGGATGCCCACAAACAAACAGCTTCTTTCTCTATCTGCAAAGTAGAGTGTCCTGACACTCCTGCTCACCCCCTCAAGAGGCTTTCTCCACGCCAGAGAGAAAGCCTTGCATTACTGTGTGGAGTTACAGACAGAAAAACAGAAAGTGAGCATTTCTCAGAAGAAATAAGGACATTAAAGTGGAGTTCCACCCAAAAATGGAACTTCGGCTTAACCCACTCCTCGCCCCCTTACATGCCACATCTGGCATGTATGTTTTTTTTGGGGGGGGGGGGGGAGTGGGGGCTTCAGGAGGAGTGGGACTTCCTGTCTCACTTCCTCCTTCTGCCGGGGGTGCTGCTAAGGCGATTAGCTTAATCGCCTTACTACAGCCCCTCCCCATCACAGGTCCCAGGCGATCACCTGTCCAATCCGACGGCGCATCGCCATTCGCAGTGCCGTTTGCGCATGCGCAGTGGGTGCCCGGCTGTGAAGCCGAAAGCTGTCACGGCCGGGTGGCCACACTTGGCATGAAGACGCTGGCCGGGGAGGGGGGGGGTTAAGAGGAGCGGAGCCCCGGCCGGCGCGTCGCTGGAACCGTGGAGCAGGTAAGTGTATGTTTATTTAAATCCAGCAGCTACACTTTTTGTAGCTGCTGACTTTTAATAAACATAAAAACAGGCTGGAACACCTCTTTAAGGCTAGGTTCACACTGGGTACGATTTGAGATGCGATTTCACATGTCAAATCGCATCTCAAATCGGCGGCATTTGCCGGCAATGGCACCGTCCTAATGGGTGCGACACCGCACCGATTTCAAAAAGTAGTTACTGTACTACTTTTTGCGAGCCGCGATTTACATTGACATCTGTGCAGAAACCTGCACAGATGTCTCTGAAATCGCGGCTGAAATCGGGACTGCCAGTCATCACTCCCCCAGCCCGGTGTGTACCTGGGCTTAAACGCAAAATTTAAAGGATGAGGTAAGTGAAGGAGGACTGCACTAAGGTAAAGGGAGCTATTTAGGGGGAAAAATAGCTTTACAACCCCTTTAAGCTCCTCACACACACTACAATCCGATTGTACAATCTCCTTTAGATCTAACACCGACTATGTAGTACAAAGGCCTGCTGCAATACATAGTTTTAGTAAATCTAGAGCTGGTTGTACAGACAGATTGTAACGGGTTTGGTGACTCTTAGCTACATAAAAAAAAAAGTTATGTATTTGAATAAACAAAAGAAAACCCCCACACTACAGTGTGGATAAACAATGCATGCAAAAATACACAGTGATACAGATGGTCAGTGTATATGACGTTTGCACTGTGTGTGAATGAGCCCCACATGTTGGCAGCTCTGTTCAGCCAAAGGTTGTACGCTCCACAGACGCACAATGTCCACTAGTGTCACCGTACCTTTGACCTCTTGTTCCCTGCACCGTGTCCTGTCTGTGTTGAGCTTGTCCTAGAGTGCAGCCAATGATCAGGTCCCTCTTGGGGAGTGCAGGGGTCTTGTCAGTGTCAGTGTAGGACAGTGGGAGGCACAGACCATCATCCCTGTATGTCAGTGCAGGAAAGCATGCTTACAGCATGTGTGTGTCAGCTGCAGACCAGAACATGCTGCCAGGATTATTACACAACTCCTTCCTACTCTGAGTGTAAAGGAGGAGCCAGGAAGCTGGGGCAGCCATTTTAAAAATGGGAACCTTTACCATTACATTAACTGTTTTTGCTGACAATGTTATTGACATGAAAACCTTCAATCAAAGGGGTTTGTCATGTTTCTATATTAAAAGCGTTACTGTTCTCTTTCTACACCATTCAAAAACAAGCCCAGAATGTGCCCACATCAAAAATGGCTGCTCCTCACATCACACCATGTTGTCACATGACCCTAGTTATCGTCCTCTACAGAAACCTCATTGATTGGCTGTGCCTTGACACCAAAGGCGGTGCACTGGTTGTATATTCATAGAAGCACATTCCCAGAGATGTCAGATGGTGTCATCATTCTTCTGATAATCCAAATAATAATAAATAGTGATCAGGCATGATGCAAGTCACTGACAAATGTAAGGCCAGGTTTTTTTCATATATATATATATATAGCTATATATATATATATATATAGCTATATATATATATATATATATATATATATATATATATATATATATATATATATATATATATATATATATAGCTAAATATATATATAGATAGCTATATATATATAGATAGATAGATATATATCTATAGTTTTATATATATAGACATATATCTATATATATATATATATATATATATATATATATATATATACACCATCTATATTATATAGACCATCTACATATACTTTCAGGATACAGTATATACCTTCCTTTATTCCCATATCTTCCCTATTTAAAATAAACTTGCGTCTAAACCCACTGCTCCTCTGAAGAGCGATTTCACGTTCTGATCGCTTGTCAGAGGCAATTAACAGGCATTGAAGAGGTAAAGTGATGCCTCCTCACCATCTGTTTTAACCCAATTTTTGCTGAACAAACACACCATTACATACAACCGTACATTGCATGTGGTTGCAGGGTGTTTGCTGCACTTTCTTATTCACTTAAATGGGCCGGGATCAGTAAACTTGCCGCCCGTCAATCGCGATATGTTGGATCGTTTTTGCCACAGATGTGGAGTCAGAGTGAAGCATCGCAACTGCATCATGTAAACACCCATGTCACCTGCCATTGCAGCTTAAAGGGTATGTAAAGGATAATTATTATTATTATTTTTTTTAAAAGCAAACATGTTATACTTACCTGCACTGTTCAGCTAATTTTTTACAGGGTGGCTCCGAACCTGGTCTTCTGGGGTCCCTCAGCGTCTGTCTCAGTTCCTCCCTGCAAGAACTAACCCCCTTCATGGGAGCGTGCTCCCGTGATACAGCCGGCGGCCATAGCCACTCACTGTATCACTTGGCCCCGCGCCGCGTCATTGGATGTGATTGACAGCAGCACGAGCCAGTGGCTGCACTGCTTTCAATCCATCCACTCTATCCAATCCACGGTCAGACTGAGTGGAGAAGAGGACATCGGGGGTGAACGCAGCAGGTGAACGGGCTCAGGTAAGTAAAACGGGGGGGCTGGGGGGGCCATAACTGTCAGATGTTTTTTCACCTTAATGCATAGGATGCATTAAGGTGAAAAAACATGAACCTTTACAACCCCTTTAAGGAGGGGCGGTTGGGGGGATGCTGACACGGCTCAACCACGCATTTTTAATGACACCTTTAGTCTAAACGAGGCCTAACAGTGATAGGGAACTTGCTTTTGTTGGCGCACGCGCGATTTGGCCTTTTGTTGGGGGAGCGCACGCGCGATTCCATTGGCCTGTTATGGGGGGCCACCCACAGCGGTTCCGATTTGTTCCCGGCAGTGACAGAACTAGGGTGACCATGTGTCCCGGATTGGCCGGGACAGTCCCGCATTTTGCATGTCTGTCCTGGGCACATTCATTCCAAGACAATACAGTGACCCGGAATGAAACTGACAAAGACACCCCCCAGGCCAATCTGATGTCCCCAAAAAAGGTCGCCACTTTACCGCTTTACTCATTGACAGTACTTGTCCTGGCCGGGAATTCCTGGAGGAGCACAATCCCCACCCCCTGCAAGTGATTGGAGAAATCATAAATCCTGCCTCTTGTGTCCAATCACTGTGCTGTGATTCGTTACAGCACAAGCTGATTTTTGGGAAAGGAAGGTGTCCCTGAATGGTAGTTTGGAAATGTGGTCACCCTAGACAGAACGTGGATCTTCCTGTGTAAACAAGGCAGATCTCCGTTCTGACAGGGGAGATCACACAGATCCTGTCTTTCTGCTATGTGTTTCCCCAATCACACCGTCCCCCATACAGTTAGAAAACACAAACAGGGAACACATTTAGCCCCTTGGTCACCCCTGATGTGACCTGCCAGGGTCATTAGTACAATGTCAGTGCATATTTTTAACACTGATTCCTGTAATAATGTCTCTGGTTCCCAAAAAAGTGTCAAAAATGTCAAAAATCTCATTTAGGTGTCTCATCAGTCTGCCGCAATGTCGCAGTCCCGCTAAAAATCACTGACCCACACTATTTAAAAAAAAGTATGTAAAAAACTAAATTAAAAAAAATTCCATAAATCTATCCCCTATTTTGTAAACGTGATAACTTTTGCGCAAACCAATCAATATACGCTTGTTGCGCTTTTTTTTAAACAAAAAATATTAGGACGAGCGGCTGTGTCCGTGTATCCTCCATAGACTTGAATGGACTGTCTGCACACAGTGCCTGGCGAGTGCGACTCGAGTCAGCATACAC